>JAEIHY010015585.1:0-54577 GCA_018904565.1 Drosophila tsacasi | reverse complement strand
TATCTTTATCGGACATTTTTCGGATACATCCGCATTTTGTCCGCTCATTGTCTGCTGGGATAGTGCGTTAATAATCCTGTGTTAAAAATATGGCTAACTGTGTAAATAACCTTTGCATTCGTTGATCCTGATATTAAAAATCAAGAAAAAAAGAAACAGTACCGTGTTCTTGATTGTGAATTGCCCTTGGATTACCCTTTAAAAAAATTATTATACTCTACTAGGTTTTACACTTATTTAGATTATATTTAAAATATGTATTTTTTAATTTAATGTAACCTATTCAAAACCCTTTATAACCAGAGTTGAAAATAAAGTATGTATCCTTATGATTGCTTCCCCTTGCAGACGACGGAAAAAAGCTGCACTTTGTGAGTCCTGCAAGACGGAAATCGGTGCTGGCCCCGATCCTAAATAAAATCAAGAATGGTGCCGCCGATGCGTCGGATAGTGCCGAGAAGAAACTGGGCAGCGAGAGCAGCGGCAGTGGCCACATCGCGGTCCAGATCGAGCCAGCCAGGCGGGTCAAGGTGGGGGCGAAAGTTGATGTCCTTCCACACTCCAAAATAAACTTAAATATTGTTTTCTGTAGCGTCACAGCATTCACGGCATGATGGAGGAGGAGAACACCATCCGGCCGCATCAGGAGATTCGACAGCTGACGCTGGAGGAGAAGAAGTTCCTGCTGGCCGTGGAAAGGGGCGACATGGCCGGCACGCGCCGGATGCTGCAGAAGGCCCAGGACACGGACTACATCAATGTGAACTGTGTGGATCCCCTGGGGCGCACTGCCCTGCTGATGGCCATTGACAACGAGAATCTTGAGATGGTCGAGCTGTTGATCAACTACAATGTGGACACGAAGGACGCTCTCCTGCACTCCATCTCCGAGGAGTTCGTTGAGGCTGTGGAGGTGCTGTTGGACCACGAGAACGTCACCTTTCACAGCGAGGGCAATCATGTGAGTTGATTTTAATTAAAGGCTTTCTTTCCTGAATGAATATGGAATTTTGTTTTGATTTTATCCAGAGCTGGGAGTCTGCCTCGGAGGATACCTCTACTTTCACGCCGGATATAACGCCCCTGATCCTGGCGGCACACCGCGACAACTATGAGATCATCAAGATCCTGCTGGATCGCGGTGCCGTTCTGCCCATGCCTCACGATGTGCGCTGCGGCTGCGACGAGTGTGTTCAGTCCCGACAGGAGGACTCCCTCAGGCATTCGAGGTCCCGCATCAATGCCTACCGAGCCCTGGCCAGTCCTAGTTTGATAGCACTGTCCTCCAAGGACCCCATCCTCACGGCCTTCGAGCTGTCCTGGGAGCTGCGCCGCCTCAGCTTTCTTGAGCACGAATTTAAGGTGAGGTGCGGGAAAAGCGAAGCATATACGGATTTCTAAAGATTGATCTTTGACCAGAACGAATACCAGGAGCTGCGAAAGCAGTGCCAGGACTTTGCCACCGCCTTGCTGGACCATACTCGCACCTCCCACGAGCTAGAGATCCTGCTCAACCACGATCCCACCGGACCCGTTTACGAGCACGGCGAAAGGATGCATTTAAACCGCCTGAA
Organism: Drosophila tsacasi; assembly: GCA_018904565.1. Taxonomy (NCBI): domain Eukaryota; kingdom Metazoa; phylum Arthropoda; class Insecta; order Diptera; family Drosophilidae; genus Drosophila; species Drosophila tsacasi. The sequence continues at coordinate 53,003 of JAEIHY010015585.1, read as the reverse complement.
ACTGGCCATCAAGCTGCGGCAGAAAAAGGTGGGTCCGCCTCTTTTTTTTTTAATAAAAATATAGGTTACTCCTTGGTAATTGCAACTTGAATTTCACTTGAATTTCCCGTCAGTTTGTGGCTCATTCGAATGTGCAGCAGCTGCTGGCGAGCATCTGGTACGAGGGTCTGCCCGGCTTCCGGCGAAAGAACATGGCTCTGCAGGCGGTGGACATTATACGGATTGGCATTCTGTTTCCCATCTTCTCGCTGGCCTACATCCTGGCACCCTACTCCAGCATTGGCCAGACCATGCGCAAGCCCTTCATCAAGTTCATTTGCCACAGCGCCTCCTATTTCACCTTTTTGTGTGAGTAAAAATCTTACATAATCACGATCTTAATTTAAAAAATTGTAATATTTTTAGTTCTCTTGATGCTGGCCTCCCAGAGGATCGAGACCTTCATCGGTGGCTGGTTCTTTGCCGACTCCTCGGGCATGCTCAAGGTGGAGGAGGTGCCCACGAAACGGGGAGCCAAGCCCACATTCATTGAGTGGCTGATTCTGGCCTGGGTCAGTGGGCTCATCTGGAGCGAGGTGAAGCAGCTCTGGGATGTGGGTCTTCAGGAGTATCTCAACGATATGTGGAATGTGATAGATTTTGTCACCAACTCGTTATATGTGGCCACAGTGGCTCTGCGTGTTGTGTCCTTCTTTCAGGTTGGATTTACATATTATAAACTTTTTTTTTTCTAGTTTCTAATATTTCTTGTATTCTTTTTAAGGTCCAAAAAGAAATGATTTTCAACTCACATGCCACAGATCTGCCCCGCGAACGTTGGGATGCCTGGGATCCCATGCTGATCTCCGAGGGCCTGTTCAGTGCGGCGAATATTTTCAGTAGCCTCAAGCTGGTTTATATCTTCTCAGTGAATCCGCATCTGGGGCCACTGCAGGTGTCGCTGTCCCGGATGGTTATGGACATTATGAAGTTCTTCTTTCTTTATGTTTTGGTGCTCTTTGCCTTTGGCAGCGGTTTAAATCAGCTTTTATGGTGAGTTAATAAATTGAAACTATTAAAAAATACAACTTGAAATATTTTTACAGATAGCAAAATCCCCCCATAAACCTTTAATAAATAAAAAATGTCTTTCCTCTTGTTAGGTACTATGCGGATCTGGAAAAGAAGCGTTGCCCTGAGGTTTCACCCATGAGTGCCCTTTTAAACATGAACGGCACCAATGATCCCAACGCCTGCATTGTCTGGCGACGTTTCTCCAAGTAATATATTTTTATTATTGTTATATTTAAATACATTAGTTAAATATATATCTTTTCAGTTTATTCGAGACCACTCAAACCCTCTTCTGGGCTGTCTTTGGCCTCATCGACTTGGACAGCTTCGAGCTGGATGGCATTAAGATCTTCACCCGTTTCTGGGGCATGCTGATGTTTGGCACCTATTCGGTGATCAATATTGTGGTGCTGCTCAATTTGCTCATTGCGATGATGAATCATTCATACCAATTAATATCGGTGGGTAATTTATTATGATAATTTTGTATTGTATTGTATTCTTATGGGAGAATTAGCCCGCAGTCAAAAGGGTTTCACCAAAAAGTCTATTCAGGAATTGTTTCTTAATAGTTCCTTTCGCCTTTTATCTACTATAAGTTTACTAAATGTCTTTTAAAATGTAATCCTTTTTTAAATAAAAACGTTTAATTAATTGTCCCTTTTTTAGGAACGTGCTGATGTGGAGTGGAAATTTGCCCGCTCGAAACTCTGGATAAGTTACTTCGAGGAGGGCGGCACCTGTCCGCCTCCCTTCAATATTATACCCACGCCCAAGTCCATTTGGTATGCCGGCAAGTGGGTGAGGCGGGTCTTCTGCAGCGGCTCCTCGGCCGCTCGGCGGGAACACCTCAAGACCATTCGGGTGGGTATACTTAATTATTGATTTTAAATTTATTAAACTTATTAATTATGCTTGGACTTAATCCTCAGAGAAAGGCCCAGCAGGCGAGTGATCGTGACTTTAAGTACCAGCAGATAATGCGAAACCTGGTCAGGCGCTATGTGACCGTGGAGCAGCGCAAGGCCGAGTCCCAGGGCGTCACCGAGGACGATGTGAATGAGATCAAGCAGGATATATCTGCCTTCCGGTGCGAGTTGGTGGAAATACTGAAGAACAGCGGCATGGATACGAATGTGACGGCTGGCCAAGGTGGTGGTAAGCCCCAGAAATCGTTGTGATCTTAGCTAGCAAGCCTCTATTGAAATGGGTTTTCTTTCTCTACACCCCCCAGGAGGCGGTGGCAAGAAGAACCGCCAGAAGGAGCGTCGTCTGATGAAGGGCTTCAATATCGCTCCGCCCGGCTCGACGGCATCTTTGGCCCCGGTGGCCGAGTTTTCCACCTCGCTGGACAACTATGACAACCAGCACGAGGTCATGAGTTCCACGCTCTCGACTCTCTTCACGCCGAACTTTATGCACAAGCGCCAGCAGAGCCAGGCGGGCAGCGGAGGCGGCGGATCGGACTCACCGACCACGCCCACTCAGGGACAGGGCGGCCAGCAGGGCGGGGCTATCCAGGTGACCACCAACCAGGTGACCACCAAGTACAACAAGTCCGCGCTGAAGCCCTACAACAAGCGGATCGCAGGGCACAAGAAGAGATGGGGTACGCATTCCTCGTACACGCAATAAAAATTGGGAGAGAATATTTAAAATTTCTGGATTTTTGCGATTTATTTATGATTTTTCAAAATATGGCAATTTCTTAGCAATTCAAAAACTTATACTTTTCCTTGTTTACTTAGAGAAAAAATTGTTTTAAAATCATAGCTACACTCAGAAAAGATTAAATAAAATTCAGTTTTAGGGCGTTTTTATTTTTTCAAATATCATTATCACAAAATAATCAACCAAAACTACCTCAACTTAATAAATAAATGTGTATTTAACACTTGGCATATGTAAATTTGTTTTAAAAATCAGCTTAATTGGAAATTTATTTTGTTTATGTTCAATTTATTAAATTTTAATTGGTTTTAAGTTGAGTAAATAACAAAGATTGTGAAAATATAATTACTTATTGAATATTTTGTATATAAAAGCTAACATAAACCTATCAACTCTCTATTTTTATATTTAAACAATCCATTAGACTAACCCAAATTGGCAATTATTATTTATAATTTACTTAAAAAACTGAAATGAATAAAAGAATCTTAAAGAAAGAAAGACTAAAGAATATATTGAACCATTTCCAGCTAGAATTAAGATATAAAAAATCTGTATACTTATAATTTTAAATACTTTCACACCACAAATTGTAATTAATATATTTTTCGTTTCTCCCCCCAGGCACCTTGATAGAAGCCGCCAAAGTGGGCAATGTGAGCAAGATGCTGGGCCGTTCGAAGTCCGAGGATTCGGTGTGCAACTCCTCGCATACAGCCACACCGGTTCATGGCCAAATGCGGGTCACCTATGCCCAGAACTCGCCGCAGCATAATTACGGATGCCATGGAGATTCCTCCAGCACAACGGCCTCCACTTCGACACCAACGCCTTCGGTTGTCAGCAATCCGCCAGCAGCACATGTGGGAGTTGGTTCTCACTTCTTTCACACCACAAGCGGTGGGTTGAGATATACAAAAAAATATATCTTTATTATCCTAGTTATTTATCTATAAAATGTATACATTTCCAGGACTCACTGCCATTGCTGCTTTGAAGCGAAAGCGCAAAAAGTTCTCCTCCAGCAAGAATATTTGTCCGGTTACCGAATCCGTGGCAGCTGCAAATGCTGCTGAAATTTTAAGTGATAAGGTGGGTTAATTTTAAAGCGAGTTTTCTTATTTTACTACAAACATATATTCAAATTTAATTCTAGACCCTGAAGCGCGTGTCCAGCTATCCGGCGGCTGAGGCCGGCGTCCAGCACAAGGATCCGGCCCATCAGTTAGTGAAGCCGCGGAGACACGAGCAGACCCAGAGCCAGCACGATTCGGTCGAGACCAATTCGACATTTACGCTGTCCATTGACCCCTCGAACACATCTGTGAACTCCAGGGAGCCCCTGATCAGCACCAGTTGCGTGTCCACCACGGGGGCCATTGCATAAGGCGGAGGTTTCGCATCGCCCAGAGATACATACAACATAAATACATACCAAAGATATAGCGCACCTGAGGCATACACACATACCTAGATACTATTCAGAGACAATTTGTTGACATTTTTGATATGAAGACATATAATGAGCGGGAAGCTAAACTAACCGAAAACCAATCTAAACTTAAAGCCACACAGCCTAGATCTTAAATTACCTCACCACGATTAGAATTGTAGGAAACAACCATACACGAATGTAGAGCATAACACTCGATAACTGTTAGCCAACACTGTCTCGTAACTCGTAAAGAACTATGTATTTTGCACAACTGAAGGAATATTTCCTATACCTTGAAATATTCAAGATACAGTATCCTCGAACTACCTACACTTCTCTACTCATTACGCTCGGCTCCTACAATGCAACTTTAATGGAATTTATCAACACTATAAAGAACAGTGTGGCAAAAGCAACATTATCTCAAAATTTTATCTCCTCTCACCTGAAACCATAAAGCACACAGACACATATCATGCCAATCGCTTTATAAAGAAACCTTTTACACCACGAAAAAAATCAACAAGATCTACTTGATCCGATAAAGTCCCTTGACATAAAATATGAACTAATAATAACTAAAACTATCCCATATCGATGTTGAACGTTGCCTTAGCATGAAACATATTTTTTATACACATACATAAGTTTTGGATGAACATTACTGAAACGAACTGTACTGTACTCGTAAATGAGGGATGCGCTGTGTATTTGTTGATTTGAGAAAATGAATTTGAAGCCAGGGATTTGTTGTCGTTGTTTCCAGCAAGCAAGCAAGCAAGCAAAGTAAGCAGAAAAGCCAAGCAACGCAAAAGCAAAATAAGTAAATAAATCAAAGGATACCACAATTTTATACACCGATTTTAACCAACACAAAATGAAGAGAACAAAACCGTATTAATAATCGAATCGCATACTAAACTAAAGTGTTTGAATTTTATGGAATATATGGAATACAAATACGAATAATCAGAATTTTTAGATGATTTTTGGGTTAAAGTAGATCAAATACTCCACACAGAACACGCGAAACTAAACACACGAACAATATACATACATATATACGAAATATCAACGAAAACAATAACAAGGAATAACCATTTTATATATAACGAATACCAATGTTTAGCGTAATATAAAAATTGTTATTTGCACGAGAACATAACGAAGTAAAATATACATATAATGAAATGGAAAGGAAAGGTTTTTATTTATTTTATTGTTATTACCTAGAAGGTGACACGTGGTCGATTTGTATGAAAATTTGGTAAAACCATCGTCCTAAATCAGGGGTTTTGTATAAACAATGTTGCACAATTGCTTTTTAACAATATTTCAAGTAAATTAATTATTACCACCCAGAACTAAAATAAAAGAGTCAACAATTTGTATTTTTATTATTTGTATATCGCATTTATTTTAATGTTTCATATATATATATATATTTTGCAAATAAATTTTATAAGTTTGTAAACATAGAAACATACATAATTTCCATTTATTTATCATTTGATTCCGATTTAAGTTTAGTTTTATTTATTTATATATATAATTTTTTTAATTTGCATCAAGCAAATGTTTATGCTTTACATGAACAAACATTTGTTTTGTTTTGTTTTGTGTATTTTTTTTTAGGTTTTTCGTGATTTTTTTAGATAAGATTCCGGGTTTTGTATATAATTCACATTAAATGCTATGGAAAGAAACAATTACATTTAGTTTTAATGTATTTTTAATTAGAAAAATAATAATAATTGGAATATAAATCACTTTGGCCCCTAGTTGGGGCTGCTATATAGCGGGGCGCAATATTTGTTTAGTTGGTTGTTTCCTCTAATGTTATTTTATTTTATTATTTAGTTTTATTTTATTTTATTTAGTTGAAATGCAACAGTTTGTTTTGTCAACAGAATATAGCAGCCCCAACTTGGGGGGTTGCCGTTCGCCTTGGGTTTCTGGTTGTCGTATTTAATATGCTTTTCTTTTTTTGTTTTATTAATAAATTGTTGTAATAATTCGTATAAAAAGGTTTTTTGTGAGAATGAAAGAAGCGTCTGCTGTTTTACATATATATATTCTTTGTATATATATATATATCGGCTTAGATTGGAGCGTTTTGTTTTTGTTTGTTTTTGGGGGAAAAACACAATTGTACAGAGCACTGAATACTTGTTTTTTTGTTTTTTTTTTGCTAGTGTAGTAATGTCTAATAAATTCATACATTTTTTTTCGTTTAATTATTTTGCATTTGCTCTCACGCCCCCCTCGCCGCCACACTCCTGCGCCACCATAATCGGCCCTCTCAATTCGTTTACCCTTTTTAGCTACTTAGTTGTTGGTGCAATTTGTTGGACCAAGCTAACTACGATTTCGTTTGGAATACACTTTACAAAAAAACGTCTTGTACAAAAAATTACCCAGCATCCCGCGAGTGGCATAGGGGGGGAGAGTGAGAGAGCAAGTGCGCGACAGATAGAAGCTGCTTGCTGCGACACCGCGCCCAGTAACAGTTTGAGAAGCAGAGAGTTTGACAAGTACTGGAAGGAGAGCCGCGTGTAGGATTCGTTTCCTTTTCATGTTTTTCTTCAGCTCTTATTCATTCGTTTTGTTTTGTTTATAGCACATATTGGAGATTAAACTTTCGCTTTTGTGACAACAAATATTTTATATATAAGTAAATACCATTATTAACATGTTTAGCTGTTTGTGAATGTGTTTCTTTGTGTACATTTAATACATTTAATTGGGGGATTCTTCTTTCTGCTTCGCTTCCTTTTCCGTTTGATTTCCTGCCTTCTGCATGCTCGTTCTTGTTTCTTATATTTTTTTGTGTTGGTGTTTTTGTTTAAAATTAGACAATATACAGTTGTTGTTTTTGATTTTTGTTGTTGATTCTGTTACATATCATATATATATAAAAAATACATAATTACAAACTAATGGGTTTTTGAAATCACTTCTTTGAGACAAACAGGGCTGCCACAGAGATCGCTGAAGATTTGAAATTTAATTCGGGAAAAAGTGTGTCCAAACTTAGGCCACAAAATTCGTAACAAATTTACATTAAATTTGGGATATAAAATGGATTTTATGGGCTATTTTTGAACGCCTTTTAAATTTGTTTTTCAGAAATCAATGGCGATTTATGTGGCATCCCCGATAAAGTGTGTGTTTTTTTGTAGTTTTTCGTTATATATATTTTTTTTTTAACTTTTCGCCTGTGTTTTTTTTTCTGTTTGTGGTTTCTTGCCTGCAATGCGCGTTGGTGTGACCCGCTTCCTAACCCCTCAGCATGTTGACGAGCATCGCGACCAGGAAAGTGCCCACCAGGAAGGAGACCACTATGCACACGGCCTTTTGCTGGTCACTCAGGCGCTTCCGGTTGGAGTACAGCGATGTCAGCTTGCTGACAATTCGACGCAAGCCGCCGGAGTGGGCCAGGCTGGCTGAGATGGCCGACGCCGCCGCTGCCGCCGTTGAGGAGGAGGAGGAGGCGGCGGCAGCGGCGCTCAAGGAGGTGGCACCCATGGCCAGGCCGCCGGTGTGCGGATGGTGGGCATGGTGCATGTGATGCGAGTGATGCATGTGGTGCTGATGCTGATGATGCGAATCCGTGGCAATCCCGGCACCACTTACGCCAGCTCCTCCGGCAGCACCGCCGCCGCACTGCTGATGGTGGTGATGGTGATGATGATGATGATGATGCAGGGGATCGGCGCAGGCATTGAAACCGGACAGCTCCTGCTGCAGCCGCCCAATGGCCACGGGATCCGCTCCCACGCCGCTCGCCCCACTAATCGCCGAGGCACTCACCGATCTCAGGTGCAGGCCATTGGCCGACCCATTGCCCGCCGACAGTTTCCGGCTGCTCCTCTGGCTGGCGACCGCGGCCGGCGCCGTGGACCCGTGCAGGTGGTGGTGGCAGGTCGCCGAGCTGGGATCCAGCTCACTGGGCACCTGGTAGCGCAGCGGACTCGACGGCTGGCCGTAAAGGAGCTCGCCGCCGGCCGCTATCCTCACGGGACACACGCGGAACTGGTAGCAGGTGCCAGCGGCCAAATTGTCAATGGTGAACTTGGTCTCCGGTCCGCGGTACAACTGCCTGTAGTCCTGGTTGGCCAGATTGATTGGGGCTCCGCTGGAGCTGCCGCTGGAACTGCTGCTGCGACCCTTGGGCGACAGGGACTCGCCCTCCAGGTCGGCGGGGCCCAGGACCGCGTACTGCAACTCGTACTCCACGCGATCGGAGAAGGAGTTCTTCGAGTGCTGCCACTCCAGGGTGAGCTGCATGCCCAGCTGGCCGGGCAGGTCCATAAGGCAGACGCTTCCCTCCTGGACAACGCGCGGTGCCTTGATGTTCGCCGGCAGCGTGGCCGATGTCTCGAAGACGAAATCCTCCGAGTAGTCGCCATCGCCAGCGCGATCCGTGTGGGCGTAGATGCGGAAGGTGTAGCTGCTGCGCTCCTGCAGCTTGTGCACCTTGCACATGCAGTTGGTGCCGGCGTAGACGGACTGGAACTGCTTGGCCCTGGCCACGTACATCTCCACAAAGTACTTGGTGAAGTCGCCGCCGTTGCCGCCGCCATTGCCCGCCGAGGAGGAGCCACCGTTGTTGCCCTGCTTGCCGCCGGCATTCTCTCCCCACTTTAGCTTGATGTAGTTATGTCCGGCGCCGCTGCATTCGAGGCGCGGTGGCGACGGCGGCGCCGGCTGAGTTGTCAGCTTGGCATAGGCACTAAAGGCACCCGCTCCGATGGCGTTGACCGCCTGGACACGGAACTTGTAGCCCGTTTCGGGCGACAGGCCACTCACCGTGTACCGCGTGCAGGCGTCCGGAGTGGCAATGGTCCGCTCGCCGTACTCGATGTTGTAGGCGCAAATGGGCGAGCCGTGGGCCGCCGGCTGCGTCCAGTTGAGGGTCACCTCCTGGGCGGTGAACTCGTAGCCCTGCATCTGTGGGGCTCCCGGAACGGCGGCGGGCGTGCACACGCTTATCACGTCGGAGGAAGTTCCCGTGCCGGCGGCATTGGTCGCCTGGATGCGGAAATGGTAGCGCGTGAAGGGCGAGAGGTTCCGCAGCTCCGCGCTGGTCAGTGCACCCTGGTAGCAGTTGTGGAACTCGGAGCTGGGCGGCTCCTTAACCTCCTGGCCCTGCTCCTGCTCCTCGTCCCTCCTCTCCTGGCTGGCACTCTTCAGCGTGTAGCTGGTCACCGCCGCCCCATTGTCCTGCAGTGGCGGCTGCCAGCTGACGCTGAGATGGGTGGCCGACTTAACGAGGACGCGCAGCTCCTCGGGCACACCGGGCGCCGCAGCGGCCGCCGTGAATCTCATCCACTGCGACCAGTTGCCAGCTCCAATGCGGTTGATGGCCCGCACCTGGGCCTCGTACATGCTGCCGGGGATCAGGTCTTGGGCCACAAAATAGGCCTGCTTGCCGCGGTAGACCAGCTGCGGGGGCTGCACCTGCTCCAGGCGCCGCATCTGGGCCTCGAACTCCAGGACCGGGGCCCCGCCATTGTACTCCGGATGCTGGAGCTTCAGGAGGGCGGCGTAGGGCGAGGGCGGATCACTGCAGTGGGGCGCTGGCGGAGCGGACGGCGGCACTGCCTCCGTGGTCACGTGACCAATGTCGGAATAGGGACTCTGTCCCGCCGGTCCCTCGCAGCAGGCGCGCAGGGCATAGGTCGTGCCCGGCTGCAGGCGCTCGCACATGGCCTCCGTTTCGGCGCCGCTGTAGATCCGCTCAAACACCGGACCCGCTGCACTCAGCTCGAGGTGATAGCGAAGGATCTCCGCCCCGCCGGCATCGCCCGGGGCCTCCCACCGGGCCTTGAAGTGCGTCCCATGGATCTTGCCCTTGGCCTGGGGCTTGCCCGGCCTGCCAGGTCGCTCCGCCAGCGTCCGATAGCTGACCTCGGGCGACCAGGGCGACACACCGGCCTCGTTCTCGGATCGCAGACGGAACTGGTAGCTGCTGGCTCGCCGCAGTTGCAGGCACTCCGTCTGCAGCTCCGTACCCTTGTAGGTGTTCAGGTAGCCGTGGCCGGATTCCGCATCCTGCAGCTGCAGCAGGAAGTCGCCGTCCTGCGCCCGTCGCTCCCAGCAGAGCTTCAGGGAGCTAGAGCTGTTGGCCACTAGTTGCGGTGGCCTGGGCACGGGCGGTGGATTGCCGGAGGTGCTGTAGCTGGCTATCGGCGAGTAGGGACTCTGACCCACCTCGTTCACTGCCGCCAAGCGGAAGCTATAGACGGTGGTCGGCTGCAGTTTCCCAATGACATAGTGCTTGGCCTTGATCTTGGCCAGCTCCACGAACTTCTGCGGCTGTCCGCCGCCATTCGTCGTCGTCGTCGTCGCCCTGCCCTCGTCGTACTCCAGCAGATAGTGCTGTATGCTGGCGCCATTCGCTGCCGGGGCGGCCCATCGCAGGTTGATCGAGTTCTTGGTGCGCGACACCAGCTTGGGGGGCGGCGGCTGATCCGGCTCGCAGGCCGGCGTCCGAAACTCGGCCGGTTCGCTGACAGTGCCGTGGAGCTTCTGGTAGTGCACCTGCAGGCGGACGAGATAATCCTGTCCGGGCTGCAGATCCTGCACAATGCACTCGTAGGCCTCGCCCATGTACAGACTCTTGTACTTGCACTGCTTCCCCGAGTCGCTGAGCAGGACTTGGTAGCGCAATTGCCGCATGTCCACCACGAGGGCATCCGCCAGGGCGGGCGATTCCCAGATGATCTTCGCCGCTCGCGATGTCACATCGATTACCTCGGGCTTCTCAATCGCCGAGATTTGGTCTACGATGGAGGCCTGGTACTCCTCCTCCTCATCCTCGCCGGCCAAGCTGGAGTTGTCGTCGCCATCGTCCGAGGTTCCCACAGAGCTGGCTCCGCCCACGCTGCTGCCGGTGCGCTGGGGATGGTGCGGCGGCGGCTGCTGCTGCTGCTGCGCCTGCTGCTGTTGCTGCTGCTGGGGATTGCCGTTCCTGTGCTGGGCAGGATGCCCTGGCTGCTGCTGCTGCTGTTGTTGGGGAATCCTGCGTCCCACTAGGTGGTGATGGTTACTGAGGTGAGCCGGCAGGGGCAGCACGCCCAAAGAAATGTTGTTGTTATTGTGACCATTCAGTTCGTTGGCACGGCGCGGCGAAGGCGAGTGTGTGGGTGGCGTGGACAATTGTGGATCTGTAAGAAATCGGAGAGGTTTGGTTAGAGGTTAATCTAGTGGATCTTGCGAATGTTATGCCTACTTGACTCCCTCTGCTTCTCCAGCTTTCGCAGCAGCTTCGTGTGCTGCCGCTGACTCCGCTCATCCCGGTAGTTCGGCGGCGATGGCGAGTGCGGGGAATGTGTGTGTGCTTGGTTATGTTGCTGCTGCTGTTGTTGTGTGAGCGGATGGTTGTGGGTGAGTGTGTGACTGTGGGTGTGGACGTGAGGAGCCGAAGCAGTTCCCGCTGGCGGTGGCGCTCCCCCAGCCCCAGCTGCAGCTGCTGCTGCTCCAGCTGCCCCTTGGGCCTGCTGCTGTGGTGGCGCCTGCTGCTGCTGTTGTTGGGGAGGCGGCGGCGGTGGCAGATGGTAATTGCCCGCTGGTCCTGGGCCGGGGTAGCCCGCCACTGGGGTGTAGAAATGCGAAGTGCCATTGGCGCTTATCTGGAAGTAATAAAAGAACAAATTTGTTATTAGTGCTGTCTTTATATTGGGGTTCTTGCATTTATTTAATTAATATTTTGCATGTACTTTAAAAACCACTCTGGTTGTCCTGGTTGTCTTTTCACTTTTCCCTGGCTGCTCCTCCATTTCCACATCAACAGATCTCTCTCTCAGGCAAATAACACGTCAACTATTGTCCACGCTGGCTATAAATATCTGTCTTCGGCTCGTAAAAAACACAACGCCGACGACACAAGCTGATAACAAATAACTAATTTCTTTGCTAATTTCTTATCAGACAACAGGAAGTTGGTTCGTTGTAGTTGTTCTACTGGGCAATAAATTCCCTGGGCACTTTCTTCAGGTGCTTTAGTTTCGCTAGGAACTAGTTTAAACTCGAGCTGTATTTTAAATAATAACAAAAACGATAAATATATATTTCAAGGCAAAATTTAAAAAAGTAAACAGCTGACTGGTGTGACCGTACAAAAACGAAACAAAAGTCAGAATAGCTGCATTGGTCACACACTTCAAACGGTTGGAAACTTTGCTGAGCAAAACGTAAGCAAATAGCGTAAAACGTAATTGGACTTTGACGTATAGCTATTAAAAACGTTATTTTAAAAGTAATTAAAAAAATAAATATAGAACAAAAAGTAACGATAAAAAAATAAGGAACACATATGAAATATAAATAAATTATTATATGCAGCCGAAAGCCACAACTCCCCCCTGTTACCTAATTTATAATTCGGTATGCAGTGTACAAATACTAAATAAATAAATTATATAACAATAAATTAAATATGAATAAATAAAATATAGAAAATAGTAAATAAATAAATGAAATAAAAACCAAGAAACTGTGAAAAATGTTCTTGAGTGTCAGAACTAATAGCTTCTATACAATTTGTACATCCTAAAACTTAAGCTTGAGTTTTTACAATTTGTTTTAAAAAAAGGAAATCTTGGACTATTTATACAATTTTGCCTTGTTATAATGTGATTATATTTGTCTAATCTCGACATTTCTTTAGAGAAATAGTGCTTTAAATAAATGTGCAAAGAACGTAAAGCAGTAAATTTATGCAAGATACGTTGCTTAACGCGTAGACTTAAAAATGCTTTAAAAATATTTTAAAAATTACGAAATACATTTAAAATACTGCCCATTTAAATGCCTATTTAATAATCTCAATAAAAAATACAACTTTATCACATTCACATCTTTAAAGATCTTATATCCACCCTAACTGCGATTTGTGTAAAAAGAGTAACGAATTTCTGCAGTTTTTTAAGCAAAGTTTTAGGTTTTCATACAACAATTAATATATTCTTTGCCGCGCCCGTTGCACAGAGCTTGAACTAAATTCTCTCAGGCAGAGACCATTAAATAAATTGCTGTTTTTGCGGTATATATGGGCAACAGCTATTAGCCACGCCCGCATGCTACAGATATTAACTAAAAATTGTTGCCAAAGTGGCCTGGCTTGGCTTGGGCCTGATGATTGATAATTTGCTACAAAACTGTAGTAAATGATTTCATTTTTTTGTTTTTTTTTTTTTGGTGCACCAAAATTACACTAATTTTGCGATGCTTTTTGCATGGATTGTGCAATTTGTAAGCTTTTAAAGCGTTAATTGTCTCTCATTTGCTCTCGCGAAATGTGTACGATTCTCCATGGTTCTTTTTTTGGATGGTCATAAACTATGAAAAAAAAAACATAATAAATATGGGTCAAAGTTAATGAGTTTTTTTTTTCGCCACTCTTTATGCTCGAAACAACAGAAATAATAAAGGCGAGACAAAAGAAGCCGGATTAACGCATGGAAAACAGTTCTGCGAGGGAGTTTTCGGTTTCGTTTTCGGTTTCAATGGTGCGACGACGACAGATGCCGTTATTTCGAGTGCATTAACTCCAGTTGCATAATGGAGACTTCCAGCTACAACAACATAGCGAACGTTATGCAAATTAGCATACAATCAAATTATAAACATTTCAACATAAACACACAAGCGGAAGCTGCCATTTGTTAGGTGCTGCGAATCTCTCACTGCGATGGCTTTCCAAGACAGTGGCTTGCCAGTGAAAAAAGGGGGTTTTGGGGGGTAAGAAAAAACCCCATACTATCCGAGATTATCCTCTTACTTTGTACTATATTTTTAAGTTCTTTAAGTATTTTCTTTTTGACTTATTAAATTGTTTTCTTTGGAGTTCCTTGCTTATTTTCCTCTACACAAACATTTTTCCCAACAACGCTTGCCCCTCCGTGTTTGTTTTTCTGCAATAGCTGTGCCAGCAAATTGTTAATTAAGTCAAGGAAAATTCAGCCCCAGTCAGTCATAGAGTAAAGTGGAGTCAGTCGAGCAGCCATGCCACCGACAGCACCGCCGGCACTTTCATTTCAGCAGCAAAGCGTGACGAAGCCACATGTGTTGTGTGCTGTGTTGTGCTGTGTCCAGGCTGGAAATCTGAGTCCGAGGCGGATGAAGTTGTTGCTTGTTGTTGGCTCCGCATTAATCAGGTTTTTCACTGCTAGAAATGGCAATAGGATCGGCCAGGTAACCACCATCCGACCAACCGACCAACCAAGCAACCAACCATCCAACCAGTAGACTGGCGGCGAGTTATGTAAAAATGTGACAGCAAAGTTCAGCTCGGCTTGGAGTTCAATTAAAAGTCATGAGCAGCAACAATGTTGCCAGCAGCGGGCACGACGATCAACTAGCAACATTTAATGGCTTGCACTTACTAAGATAAAGCCACAACAGTCAGCCCCTGTTGGGTCTACAAATTGTTATGCAAATGGAGTCTTTAGTTGGCCTAAACGGAGGTATTTAGGGATTTCGATTGGGGGAAAGGGAATATATTTTTAAGAGTTTTTTTTATTAGATATAAATAATATATGAAACAATTTCAACGTTTTTATTTAACTATCAATCGAATTTATGGAACTTAAAAAATGTATTAAAAAAAACTAAAGACTTTAAGTAATTTGTTATAAATTTAAAGATTATTTTGCTGATAGTTTAAACATGTTAAAAAATTAATTTAAGTTTCCTTTTATTTTCTGAATAATTATTATAATACTCTGCAATGTTTTGTTAATCGGCAATTCTGTTAATTGATTATACTCTTAACTTAAATATAATAAATAATTCAAGAAGCTTTAAATGTGGTTCAAAAATAGTATGCCTTTAAAGAGTTCTAAAAAAAATAAATGCAGAAATCATATTTCAACTACTTTATATATTTTTTCAAATTGTAATTAAATAAAAATTATAGATATATATATATTATTTAATATTTATATGCTCTTATACAACAGCAGCATTAAATTGTAATTAAAAATAAATAAATTCATTAAATTCTAATTAAAAATAAATAAATTACAATTTAATGTTCCCCCTTTAGTTTGTTTATTAAACAATCATTCCTTATCCGATTGAACCCCTCGAACTTTAACTGTAATTAAGTGGAGTTAATTTTGTACTTGTCAAATATATACACATTTTCCTATGCGAGAAAACATAATAAATGGCGGCAAAAGAGATTTATTTGATTTGTCTACGGAACACAAAATAAGTAAATCACCGCCGAAGTGTCAGCAAATTATAAATCCCGCACCGCAGCGGCAAGCGGCAAAGCGCGTAATCAATGGAAATTATATAATAATTCACATTGCAATTAATTCTGATGTTAATTGAGCGATTGATAATATAATACAATAAATAACCGTAGGTGGGCGGGCGGTGAGGGGGCTAGAGCGCTGGAATCATAGAATTTAAATTGCGCTAGGCGCTATTCCAGAACCGGAAAATGCCGATGATGTTGCTGTCCGATTCCGATTCCCATTTCAATTTTCAGTCTGGACCAAGTCACGAGCATTGGTAGCTGCCTTTTGCTCACTCCAAGGGTGAGTTTGTTTTTCCGCCATGGAAACGGAAAATGTATTTCAATTTCGACCCGAATTTAAATTTATTTCTCTCTTTGTTAACAATTTCTGCACATAAAGGAAATGATGGGAATGTTTATGCTGGACAATGAAATTGTTATTATTAAATTATTAGACATAAGTGGCGGCAACAGTTGGGAGGCAGGAGCGGACTTTTCGAACGTGATGTGAATGGGTAACGCTCATCTGCTTGGGTTAACAACAAGCGTCTCATTTTATTTTTTCGCCAGCTTGCCATTTTGCAAATTAGCGAGGCAATTTAAATGGAATGCATGAGCCGCGGCTTTGAACTTGGCCATCACGGCTGCTGCCAGGCCAGCGAACTAGTTCCGCATGTTAATGGACGAAAAAATGGGAAAATAAATCAAAATTAAGGCAAATTGTATCAAATCATACTTACAAGTTGCTTACTTTGATTTGTACTTTGTTATAATAAAAGAAAAATGATAATTAGATACATTTTGATTAGCCTAAAACGATGGGCAAACGTACTATTTATTTTTTAATATATATATCTATCATAAACAACACAAAATTATGCTTGAAATAGTTGAATTCCCCTGGCCTTAAAACTGGTTCCCTGGCTTAGAGCATTGTCAAAACCAAAAATCTATTATCTTTAAATTATTTAAAGAGAATAAAATAGTTACAATTATTGTTCTTTCTTTCATAAAATTGTAATAAAAAAATAGCCTTAAAAGTCTACCGCTTCTGTGTTTTTATCAATACGTAAAAAAGTATTTCTTTGTATATTGGAATTTCCATAAAATCTTTGAATCAAACTGTAAAAGCTATGAATATATTACAGATATTTACACAGAAAACTCTGGCATTCATAATGGCTTTTAAAAAAAGTATTCCAAAGAAAATACATTATGAAAAACTGAAATAACTTATTCCCTGGAAAGTGGCCATAAAAATATAAAATACGTGAGTACAAGTACAGAAAAAAATATTAGCCGCATTTTATTATAAAGGGGAATTGAGGTTTTATTTTACCTAATATAAATGGATAAAGAGAGGAAGCGATATGTATATTAAAACTGAAATTACCCATTAAAGCATTAAAGCTGTCGATCAGCCCTATTTCTTCCCTTCTCAAGGCGTTTCTCTCTCCTTAACTGACTAATTAGCATTCAAGACAAACATCTTGGTCCAAACAGCTAGCCGCTGATCAATTGTCAAAGCTCACGCCTAAACGACAGCTCGCGAAATGCAATGAAACCGATTTCAGGGGCTCGAGCAGAACAGACAGCAAATAAAACTGAGACTGAGAATGCATTTTTTGCTTATTTTCTGTTTAAATATTTGCACTCGGAGTGAGTCAGAGCATTAAGTACTCTGGGGACTTTGGAGTATAACGCGAAATGGACTAATTAGTCATGCAATTTTCACACTTTTCACTCCCCAGCGATTGCCTCGACTCGTTGTTTTATAAACTAAACTCAAGCTTAACGATAAACGTAATAAAATTATAAATGCATAAGCGCCGACAGCTGGCCAACTGTTTTCCGCTTTTGTTTAAACTTTATTTTAATTGTTGTTTAGCTAAAAGTTTACCCATTTCCATCGCCATTGTTGTTTATCGGCGACTCCCGGCTCAGTTTCATTATGGCTAAGCGCACGAGTCTCTCGGCTGCACTCGAATGAGAATGGCTTTCAGTTTTCAGTTTTCAGTTCAGCTTTTTCCAGGAACAACAGCTTCACCCGGATCCAAATCGGGTTTTGTTTGGCCAATAAATTATTTTTACAGACGCCCCCGAATGGAAATATCGGGGGAATCGTTGTCGTTGGCTCTGCTGATTGCTGGTTGTTCGCTCAATTAGCTGTCAATTAATTGATAAGCGGCGCCGGGTAGGAAGTCCCCTCTCTAATGGTATGGAAATGAGATAGCGTCTTCTTCCCCTTCCGATAAGGTATATAATATATGTAGGTATATATCTCTGATTCTCTGTTTGGTTTTCCCCGATTCTATTGTTTCAAGTCGCCTGAGCATTCGGTTTAATTAATTCGTTTACGGCAAAGGCTCGACATTGTTTGCAATTACCACTGGAACTTCGCTTGAACTACACTCGATGAACTGCAAATACTTTATAGTTGTACGAACAAGCTTAAAAGTGTTCAAATAAATTGATTGATTCTTATTGAGAGTATTTGTTTTGAGACTGTGATGTGTTACTAGTGTTTAAGCCGGCTTAATAAACTCATTAAAGTGACAGAGGTAGCAAGTCAGCTTAGAAATTTGCATGAAATGCGTATTTAATTTGGTATTAAAAAGTTATAGATATTTGAGCAAAATGCTTGAATTAATCTCAAGGTATTTTCAATTCTCGTGATCAAATATTTAATCAAATATTTAGAATTAAGCAAGAGCCAAATTCTTGTTCTAAAATTGCTCATAATATTAACGCAGAGAAAATAAGAAGTTAATTATCATATATAATTACTAAAAATATATTTAAATTGTATTATTTTATAATATTTAACATTTTATGTAGATCTATATTTTTTAATTTTACTTTTTCTAGTTAAACTTTTTTTTTAAATATGTGAAAGATATTTTTGAATATTTTGGTGTCCTATAAAAATATTTTAAATACGCATAAACAGTTTTTATATATTTTTAAAACTCATGAAAATGTTTTAAACATATTTAAACATTTTTATACCCCTGCAGGGTATTATAATTTTAGTCAGAAGCACACAACACAGTGAAGGAGTCATTTCCGAACCTTCCTTTAATTTTAAGAGATTTCTTTTCCTTATAAAGTTCATATCTCTAAGCTCAAAGTAATAAATAAATAAAAGTCCACTTACGAATGGTGCTGGATGGAGGTGTCCTTGGCCAGGATGCAGCTGCTGGTACTGCTGCGGCGATAGCATCACATGGGTGAGCGTTCCGTTCTCGTTGACGTACTGCGGCACCTGGACGGGCACCGGCATCGGGGGCGGCGGTCGGTTCTGGGACACCATCTGGACGGTGGCGGGACCTGTAAATATGCCAAACGGCAAGCGGGAAGGACAAATTATTTAAAATGCCTCAACAAGCGGCAATATGCTGATGTATCTCCCAGATACGGATACAGTACCAGGGCATCCCAGTTAGGCTGTGAGAGAGAGAGAAAGCATTCTCATATGTGGAGAATGTGGAGGTTTTTTGGGGGCACAAGTTAAGGCAGGCGACAGCTGGCGCCAGCGAGGCGACAGCTAGACGAGCGAGGGGGGGAAAACGCCAGGACATTGCCAGGACAGCCATTGCTGCTTTATGTCAGCGGCGATTTCTCTGTGTTTGTTTAATGGATATCCCTCTCTCTCTCTCTTTCTATTAGTGTGTGTGTGTGTGAATATATTTGCACAGAAAGGAATTTATTATATATTCGTTAGCCTTTAAGCCGTTTTTTTGCATGTAGCATTTTATATAATATTTAAGGAACTATAGAAGAATTTATATTTAATTTGTTTGGTTAAAAATAAACTTCGTTTTATTTATTATTATAACTATTTTAATATTTTCTGTTTAATTTAACATTATAAGAAACTAATTGTACTTAAGTTAGGCAACACAAATAAAATAAATTGGTAATAAAATTCATTCCCAGTGCCCTTTAAATTTTTCCTTCAGTTAAATATAAAAATCATTATTTTAATTTATATTTTTATTATTTGTATATTTTCGTAACCATAAAAATAATATAATTTGGTAAATAAATTTATTTTTAAACCCCTTTAAAGATTATCTCTCACTTGAATTATTAAAATCATCACTTAAAAATCTACTTTTAATTTTTTAATACATTTTTCTTGCATTAGGTATTTATTTCTTTTTTTGAATATTAATTGTTCTAAAATACTTTCTAGAGGAACAAAATTAGAAAATGATCTCTAGTCATTTCAAGAGTTTATTTTCATTTCACGCTTTTATGTCTCCTTAATTAATACCCAATTTAATTATAATTTATTTACAAATATTTATTATTTAAGCCTGAAAAACTCAGCTTTAGAAAATAAATTTTCATTGACTTTAGCTAGATTTCTGCCTCTGTATACCATTTGAATATGTATGTTTGTGTTTGCTGCAGCCAACAAAATGCTTGACAGAGTCTGCCAATTTCTGGCTCCCTCGTCGCCTCGAACTACTCAACTACGATACGCATACGCACCGTTGCCCAATTCCGATTTCATTTGCAATTTAAGTCTGCCCGATGATTAATATCCAACCGGCACCTCCCCAAACCCAGTGCTGTCATAGGCACTACACTGCTGCACTGGCCCCTCCTCACAATAATATTTTCGCTTTAATGGTGTGTTGGAAACATAGAAATCTCTAGAGCAAACATTTCTTGGCAGCCGCTTTTTTGGAAGAGCGGGAAATTTGAAGAAAAATCGAGAGAGAGAGAGAGAGACGGAGAGGGAGAGAGAGATAGGGACAGAGAGAGGGGTGAACAAACGCTGAAGTTCTTGGGGTTCTTGGCAGGGAATTGGAATCGGAATCAGAATCATAGCTTCAGAATTGTCTGGATCTGTTTCGGCTTCTGGTTACCCCCAGTCAGTGTCATTAGGGCCAGGCAAGGGGGGTTTGGGGATGGATAATACTAGGAACTAGAACCATTTCCATTTCCATCTGGGGATCCATTTCAACTGCAACTTTGTCGCATGTCAGTGCCACAGAATAAACGACAGCGGAGACCGCCCCGAAACGCGCTGCCCCCTCAAACATTTCAGATATATTTTGATTTGTGGATTTGTATTGCTTTTCAATTCTATATATATATATTTTTTTTTTGGCTGCAATGCGACGCCCTAAAGCCAAACGAGCAACCAAAAAAATAAATCTATATACATATATAGATTTATAATATATATTTGTATATATGTATATATAATAATAATGAGAAAATGCTGGAGAATGGGCATGGCAAACATTTGTTAAGGGGAGCGATGTCTGGCCAAGATTAGCGCATAATTTGCTTTGATAGATGATAAGGCCTTAAATGTCCAGTGCAGGCTTTATCAAATTGTAGTTCAAGTGGAAATATTGAATTGGTATTTCAATCTATGAAATGTAATGATTTCTTTTTATATTATTAAAAGGAGAAATAGGTATAATGATATATATATAAATGCTTTAGAATCTATAGATTCATTCATTCAACACTTATATTCCTTTGAAAGAAATAAACAAAGTTTAAGTAACTTTAAGCTATTTTTGTGTTAATATTTAAATAATATATATATTGCAGTTTAACCTGTATATATTTCATTATCAAGTTAAATTAATTAGCAATAGATTTTTGCTTATATCCAAATGTTTAAAAACCCTAAACTTGAAATACTTTCCCACACTCCCTGGCCTTTCTTAAATTCCCACGCTTTCTCGCACATGAAACAAGAAAAAACCCATAAATATTTAAACTCGAACCGACGAAAAAAAAAAAAAAAAACGAGTCTTGAATCCATGTTCATCATAAAATGCATTCCATGTATGTACATCAATATGGATGGGTACAAATGCGATTCCCCAGCTGCAGTTCGCAGTTCGCAGTTTTGCACTTTGCATGCCGAGGCACGTAAAAGGAACGTGGCCACGCCTGCCACACGCCCCCATTTCTATTATAGTTTTTTCTTTTGCTCTTTTTTTTTTTGCTAGCCTTACTTTCGTCTTGGTTTTGCTTTTCTTCCCTTCTCCCCTCCCTGAGTACTTTATATTTTCCTGCATTCTGCGTTCTGTTTCGCTGGCTAAACAATGCAAGCGTTGCATTTTTTATGGACACCACGCGGCGTATGCGTAATGTCGGCTAATGGATTGCGGGTGGTTGGATTGTGGGTGGGATTCCCCCGGCTTTCGCTTTAATAGTTAAACTGTAAACTTAACGGTAATGCGGCTGCTAATACGCTTAGCCATGTCTCGCACTCATTGAGGCCGAAAATGCTGGGCCTCTTGGTTCAATCAACCGTTAAATGCCAGACAGCGACGGAGTCCCACAATCCGGACTCTTATTGATCTGCTCTTAGGTGTAAAAATGTTGGTTTAGTGCGCTGACGCATAAAGCGACAGCAAAAGAAAAGCGACGGAAAAACTGATGATGTCTGATAAAGAGCGTTTGGCGCGTTCAAGAATTTTCCCCTTTTTTTTTTTTTCGTAGTTAATCATTCGGCAAAAAGGTCTGGCGATTTTCACAGGCCGTAGGCGGCAGGTGGGGGGAAAAGTAAGTGTGTGTGTGTGTGTGAAAGTGTGTGTCTGTCTGGCCAGGAAATGCACACCGTTTGCCGGGCGAGATAGATGACAAGTGAATTTCCACTCGACGCATTTGGCCAAGTGTTAAAAGGCAGCAATTAGTTAGGCGGCCAAAAGAGGGGAGGGTGGAGCTTATCGCTTGGCCAGCAGACAGACAGAGAGACAGTTAAATGAAGTACTTTAGCGACTAAAGCCGCTGCCCCCACTCCACGACGAATGTCTGCAACTTCTACTGCAACTTAATTAATGCTAAACTGCTTAAGAAGCGATTTGGGCTGGGTGAAAAGTGGCAGGGATATTATCCCAACCCTACGAAGTATCCCTGAGGAAATTGTTAGTAATTCTCAAGGAAGCGAGGGTTGTTGGGAACTATTTATCTGAAGGACAGACGACCAGAAGTTGATAGCCAAGAGTTGCTTGAAAAAGCGTTAAAGCGGTAGGTAAACCACTTTTAAAAAGTGTATAAATAAGTTCTTATTATTAAATGCATATCTTTTTTAAAAGAAGGTAAATATACAGGCAAGGCACCTCAAAGGAAATTGTAAGAAGTTCTCAAGGAAGGGAAAGTAGTTGGGGAAGAAGGAACTATTTATTGGGAGCGCAGAAAATATCTTTAAAAATTCGTAAAGGAATTAGAATTAAACGTTAAAATTAAATATACTATATGTAGTTTCTTATAATTAAGTGCATAAACTTTAAGAAAATATATAGGCAAACCATGACCATATTTATTTCAGTCTTTAACATAAAAATTAAGGTTTTATGATACTCTTGGCTGTTGTATCTAGAATTTACACAAGTATTTTTAAATATGATTTTATATTAAGGAACATTTTATAAATGAATTTTAAAATACAAATTTAATAACACATAAAATGTCTTAGATACTCATACGAATTTTCAACGTCGAATCAAAAAACTACATTTCCGACCTTCTCCTGTCAGCTGAAGCATCATCTGGCTCTTCAATTTTCTGCTCCGATGCGTTGACCTTCTGCTCTGCCCCCAAGAAACCCCCACCCAGCCTCCAGAAAACCCCTTTGTAGACAGTGTCAAAATAAAGTTGTGGCCTAAAAGCGTTTGGGCTAATTGCAAACTGTTATTGCTTTCCTGTTGTTACGCATTGTTGATCCACTTGGCCTCCCATTGGGCCCTCCTTCAGTCTCAGTCAGTCAGTTGTTCAGTTAGTCAGGGGTCAGGGGTCAGGGGTCAGGGTCGTTGTCTGGAGGCTCTGATTGCCAGCAGCACGCACACGCAAAACACGCACAAAATGCCTATAAAATTAATAACAATTCGGTTAACAGCCGAAACCAAAAAAAAAAACTTTGAGTGAGAAAATTCCAGACCGGAATTGCCACGCATCTCTCGCTGAATGTTTTATGTTTTTGATCGGATTTTCGGGAATTATTGTGGATGAATTTATCACAATGCAAATAAATAATATTTATTCTCACTCACGTATATTCCCTGTGATGGATGCCCCCGGGAGTTGAATAAACTTTCGATTGTTTTGAGCTTGATTTATGATTCTTTTCACTCCGATTGGCAGAAGCATCAGCAGCAGCAGCAGCAGCAGAGGATATGCAAATGATTTGTAGGGCCAAAGGACTCTCGGTTCAATATTATAATATTGATTGGAAAAGTTAATTCCCACTGCGGCTCGCTGATTTTTCTCGCTTTGATGTTCCTGATAATTACCAAGCAAATCTGGACCAAAGTTGCGGTTAGGTGGCTCATTATAATCAACACTTTTCCTCACTTATCTGACATTCCCCGTCTCTCTCTCTCTCTCTCGGTACTGGGTAATTGCGTGTCTCTCTCTCTTATTTTCTCCACTCCACTGCAGAGCCCTCCCATCAACCCTCCCCTCGTCAGCCCCTTACACATTTATTCATCTCCAATTAACGATGCGTGCGCAATTATCTCTATAATTATGATGAAATCAAACAGAGAATAAGAAAATTCAAGAAGCTGTCTTTGAAAAATAAATAAATAAAGGTAAAATAAAACGACTTTCGCGAAATGCAATTAGAGCAGAAAATTCACGAATGCCACCTTGGAAAGCTTGGAGCTGAGAATTCCTTAAAGAGTTCTCTGTTCATTTCTCCATTTCGCCCTGGCAACGAAATCGCATTAATTGCGTATACGCCCCGTTAAATGCTTGCCCACAAATCGAAGGCAACAAAATGCTCTAAGAACCATTGATTGATGGGGGAGAGGAGTGGAAAATCCGTGGGACTCGAGAAAGGGAAAGGAGAAGGGAAGGGGAGGCTGTTTTTCCAGAGGGTAATGGAGTAGCTGGAATGGCGCCACCTAAAGCCATTTCCCAGTCTGCACGTGTCGCACGTTTTGTTGGCGCTACACAGGGAAATATTTACAGTGTGTTTATTATTTAATAACATCAAATTATAGCCAGACAGCTCTTGAAAAACAGTTAATGTGTATATACAGTTGAATCCATCTGCTGATGCTGATCAAATATATATATATAGGGCGCTATGTTCTACAATAAATACGTTCAAAGTTTAATGGCACATGGCATGGGGACTTCCCCGAGCTTATCAAGTATTTATAGCTGCGGCGATACACTAGACCTCTCTGGGGTTCAAGGAATAGAAGAAATAATAGAAAAAGCTATCACCCACAAAAGTGTTTGTGGAAAGTCAATGAATAAATCTGGAATCAGTCGCTTTTAAGAATGCAAACCATCGCAAGTGTCTTAATTGTCGCAGCTATAGCTGCTGCTATACCCGAAGTACCTACAGCGGACCCCCTTCCCTTGGAACTCTCCAGTCAGTGTGGAGGATATTGCTTTAATGCCTTCAGGCCCATGCTGGATCTCTTGGCCAATAGTCAGTCCGGAAAACTCAACGAGACCCAGGCAAAGTTGGAGAATGTGGAAGCTCAGCTGGTGGAAATCAAGGAGAAATTAATTGCGCTTGAGGTGCCCTCGAAATTTAATACTTCGATCATCAACAGAATAAATCCTCGAGGCTTTGTGAAGCTCCGCTCAAGGTTCTTCTACATTGAGGATCGCTTCAAGTTGAATTTCTACAGTTCCCTAATCATGTGTCGCCAGATGGGCGCCCACCTAGCCGTCATCCAGAATGAGGAGGAGCTGATCGCAATTAGCAAGGAGCTCAATGAACGTCACAGCTATTGGCTTGACATCAGCAGGCTGACCAACGAGGATGAAGAAAAGTATAGTTCTCTGAGTTCCGGAAAGGATGTAACCTTTTTTAAGTGGGCCCATGGAGAACCCGGCAACTATTTCCAGACAGAAGCCTGCGTAAATATTTTCAACGGCACCATGACTACAAAGCCTTGCCAGAACGGATATAATTTTATTTACGAAGCAATTGAGTGAAGAGTGTTAAAAAGGCAAAGGAATTTAAAGCTTATTCTATGTTGAAACCATTTTTAATTGATTTTTACAAGCAAATCGAAGTGTTTAAATATAATACAATCTTGCTCTAGTATATTTTGTACATTTTTCTTAGTAATTTCTGTAGTATTCGTATTGGAATTTAAAATAAATTCGTATTGTTTTCTATATAGACATTTTTTATCAAAATTATATTATTAAAAAATGTATTTAGTTGTCCTGCAAATAAAATATATCTATTTTTTTTTTTGCTGTGTGTTGACTGCTGTTTGCCAGTCTGTTTATTTGAATTTCCAATATCTTTGACGAGCCAAACAAACTGCCTTTGCAGCTTCCCTTCTCCTACACTGTGCGTTGGGTCCTTGTCATGCAAATATTGGCATTTTGTATGTCACCTAAGTGAAGTCCTCATAGACAACGACAAAATGGCTCAACAGAATACAAAAAAAAAAAAAGAAACAAGAAAAATAGGAACAAGAAGAGAAAATGAAAAAAGGAAACAGGAAAACAGCGATGAAACAGCCGTGAAATTTTTGTGTCAGCAGCCAGGAGAAAAGGGGGCGTTACGCGTACGTGGGCGTGCCAGCCAGCTGTGACGAGCGTCGCAGCAACATGCTGATATGCCCTTGGATATACATATACATAGAGACATCTACATATATACCACGTCAACACATTATGCCTTCATTTATACTTTATGATGAGTAAATATTGTTATTAAAACGAAAAATTGCGCGTTGTCTGAGCGATAAACCAAGGTCCCCGCCTCCCCATTAGCCGCCCTCTGACCTTCGTCTGTGACGCGAACAAGGCTGTTATTTGCAGCATTTGGTTTATTGGTTTTGTCTTGTCTCCCTTCAAGCCACGTTAACTTGCTGAAAGGAGGCACCCGGGATGAGGCTGCCTTCCTTTGTGGGCTTTAAATTAATGTCTCAACCGTATCAGGTGCATAATGTATCAGGTGGTGGATAGCGGGGCTAATGGTTCGTATTTTCGGTTTAGTTGCGAGATTTATACCGATTATTGGGGTCTTAGCAGGGGGGAGCGGGTGTTTGGGGTACCGAAAAGGGAATTAGGAACAGACGTTTTAGGGATTTATTTGCCAGAGCAGGAAGTGAGCCAGAAATTGATTGGATTAAATCTCTACTGGAAGCTGCTAAAATACAATTACTAAACTCCTATTGGAGGGAGTGTAATTTATTTAAAGTTTAAATTGTTGCATAAAAATAAATGCAGAAGCTTTTAATAATTTTAAGATTAATTAAAACTTCCTAGTTGTTTTATTGGTTCTTTTGAATGAAGAGTAATTTATTTAAAGTTTAAATCGTTGAATAAAAATTAATAATAATTTCAATATTACTTTGTAGAGGTTTAATTAAAGTCTGGAAGCCTTGTAATGTTTTAGTATTAGCTTAAAAGGGTATAATTTTTGTTTCTTTTAAGGAAAAAATCATTGATATCTTTCATAAATATTTTTGAAATGCCTTTAACTAGTCTATAACTTTTTATAATTTATTTAACTTCATCCCATCCGCAATATATATTAAATCAAACATCAGGTTCAACATGATAAAGGCTGTCAATTTAGTTCATATATTTATTACAAATAAATCTATAAATTTATCAAAAAGAAATCCCTAACAAGCGACAGATACAACTCTATCTCTTATAAAATTCACAAAACTTTCCTCAACTGTTTCATTTCATTTTCTCTGCTTGTCATTTTTCCCACCCCCCACCAAGTCGACAACAATTATAGCCCCACTTAATCAGCGTGCTTAATTATTCCTATAGCCACCCCTTCTTCCCGCTCCCCTGGCCACCATCGTTTACACTTTCAATTTGTTGCACTTTCGGCCCTGATCCGCACTTCAATTTCTTCACCCGCTGGGTTTTCGAGGTTCTCGATGTTCGGTTCTTGGCTCTCGGTTCCCAGTTCGATGTTCGCATTACCATAAATGCATGCAGCGCTTTTGTCCAACTTGTATTTCTTTTTGGCCACCCCCCAGGCAATTAACAATTAGCAGAGACTGTAGCTGTATTGCTGCCCCCACAACACCACCTCGCAAAAGCCCCAATTCAATTAACTTGCACACTTAAGCCAAAAGAAAAAAGAATTTGGGGAAGGGAAAAAACTGAAATTTCAATAGTCTGCGCTACATAGAAAAAAAATGAGGTTAATTGTGTTGTATTATATTCTTTTAAGCCAGGTTAATGGTTATGATTATTTTTGAAATGAGAGGAAAAGTAATTGATATAAATATTATAAATATCTAGACTCATCATATGATTCCAGAAAATATTTACAGATACATCATAAAATCCTGAAAAGTATGCAGTGATAGTTTTTAAAGTAGTTTTAAATTTTTAGAGCGTATTTCATTTTCATTTTTTTTTCTCGTTTCATTTTTAAAATCTCTAAAACATTTCCAGAAAAATAATGTTGGAAATTTTTCGAATGTGAATAACTTTTGCAGTTTGATTTCCTCCAAGTGCGATTTTCTTCGCCTTTTTTTGCCGAAAACTTCTTCAGTTTCGTTCTGCTCTCTTATTTCATTACCCCGCTCTCGCTCCATCCCCTCTTTAGGCACCCCCTCCAGCAACCACCCCCTCTACCAACCATCGTAATTCTTCTGCTGCTGCCCGCTGCTACAATGGCATTGACATTAAGAAATGCTAACCCGCAATTTGCAATTTGCTAGCAAGCAAGAAGAAACAAAAAGAAATAACAAGAAAAAAAAACAAACACAAATTAAACATTTGCTGGACTGGTAAGCAAGAAAGAGACAGAGCAAAAAACAATAATAATAACAAGCTGGAGAGGAGAAGAAAACGCGAAGAAAGCGAAATCAGCGTGTGGCGCATGAAGCTCATTAAAACACGAAATGGAAGACGAATGACCAAAGCAAAAGGGGGGGTTGGCCCCAGAGAGGAGGGGTTGAAGGGGGATGATGACCAGGAAAGGAGTGCAAGAGTTGGGTTATCTACACTGAGAGAAATTGCAACAAAATACAGAAACTCTTAGGCTACAATACTGACTTGAAAGGGTTATAACAGAGAAGAGTCTAGCTTTCTTTGGGATATTTTAAACTATTTTAAAATATAAATAAATAATAACTGAAAATATAAATATTTTTGTAATTCCACTTGGAATTATTTTATATATATTTTTTTTGTAAAAATGTTATTTTCTGAGAAAGCTAAGGAATTTTTGAAATTTCATTATTTTTGAAGTGAGTCAATTTTATATCACAGGGTTCCATTTTTATTTTTCCGAACACTATTAATCTAAGTATGAACAAATAATCACTTATATATTATATAATTTTCTAGACTTTATTAATATTTTCTTTAAAATGTTTTTAAATTTCTTAATCCTTTCATGTATTTTTTCTCAGTATATCTGAGCATACCTAACGGAACCGCCGTAACGAAAACAAATGAAATCAAATTTAAAGCGTGCGTAATTAATTTTACCCCCGCGGACTTGACTTCAAAGAATGAAGAGGGGGGCGGTGACTAAAGCGGAGGCGTGGTCATCTGGCAAGCTATAGGTTAACCGTTGTTTATTTGCTTCCTTTCTCTTTTTTCCGGCTCTTTGTTTTAACCCTCTGTTCGGAAAAGATATATTTCCCGAGAAACCGTGGAATCAGGATGCAGCGAAGAGTAATTGTATCTGGGCTTCCGAAAACCGAGATTTAGGGCGAAAGTAACGAATGAATCTGAGATACTTTTGGGAATTAATACATTATTTTTAACAATATTCAAAGAAGGATATAGATAAGCCATGATTTTGAGGCTAGAACTACTTGAAACATGTACAGTTAAATGAATTAAGAATATATTTTTTCAATTCCCTATAAATCGGTTTAATTTCCCACCTTGTCTTTGTTTATTTTGTAAATTAACCCGTCTTCAGAGGAACAAATATTTGTTAGCCTTGGGTTAAATAATTGTTGCTTCTACCAACACCAGACACAATACCTTTTGTCCCATTCGGCCCATTCGAGTGCTGTTAAATCCACGACTTTTGCCTTTTGGCGGCACTTAAATTTCAATTCGCTGTTGTTCTTGACTTTTACGGCTTTCGTGGAGTTTGCCAGTTGGCCATTTTGGCATTTCTGTAGCCAAAGCCAAAAGCCGAAGCCAAAGGCAAAGCCAAATCCATTGCCTTTTTGCCTGAATAATTAATTTTATTTATGCCGCGACAAAAGATGCTGCTGCGCTTTTTTCTTCAATTTTTTTCTTGAATTTTTTTGTTTGTTCTTACAATATATTTTTCTTTTTTGCCTTTTATTCATCTAAGCCGCAGTGCTCATAAATTGTTGAGCACATGCAAAGCAATAGAGGGCCAAAAGCAGTGAGGTAAAAGCAAAAGGCGGCACAATTAGTTGGCAACACGAGTGAGCCAAAACAAAAGTGAAAAGACAAAATAAAGCTACGTTCCCTGATAGGCGAAGCAGAAAATAATTTATATCCCTCGCACAGACAAGGCCCTGAAGCTTACAGATTAGGGTGGAAAAATAGGGCAAGCACTTGATAAATAATGTAAAATATATGAGTTAATGACAGACAGAACCGGGTTTTAAATTTGATTCTGTTAAAGGTATTATTATGATCATTTTTAATTAGTTTTAAACATCAATATATGTATGCTATTAATTTCAATGTTCTAAAAGCACAAATATTATTCCTAATATATTCTACTAATTAAGAAAAGACTTCCCTTTAAATTTGCTATGCTTAAGAGCTCTTGTTAAAATGATTATTATTTATTATTTATTAATATTATAATAATGGACAGTTTTTAAAAATAGGAATAAATATATTCCCCAATTTGTAGTTCTATTATTTTGCTCGTAACTGTTTTAGACACACGCCGACCAATACTAATAACGATTTACGTGCTGCGCCATTTTGTCCAAAAAGAAGATTTATAAGGCCGCAGCCACTGAGGATACTTCAAGGACAAAACATGGAAAAACTCCCCAGGACAACAAGAAAATTCAAACAGACTTAACTCAGACGCAGACCAATAAAACTTGGGCTGCAAAAAAAAAGAAAACAAAAATAATAATAAAAACAAAAACAAGAACACGAAAAAAGAAACAACAGGAAAACAAATGGCAGCAGGAAAATCCGGAGAAAAACAGGGCCCAGCAAGTACTGTGTGTGTGTGTGTGTGACCCAGTACAGGTGCGAAAGGGACACGCAGGGACAGACACAAGTTCAACAATTTGCACCTGTCACAGTTTGAGCGCCACTGAACCGCAGGCAGGATCAAATGTTTGCTCAGCTGTTGAGTTCCGTTATTCCACCTGACACCACCCAGTCATTCCTTCTTCTTTTCCTCCAAGACAAGGTGTCGCCCCAGATTTGGGTCAGTGGGATATACACAGATATATCTATATACATATATAGAGAGAGACAGCTGCAGTGTGTGCGTGTGCCATGGGTCATCGTCTTGCGGTCAGTGTTTTCTTGCCTCTCGGAAAGGCTCTCGTTCGTCATTCGCTCGCTTCGCTGATTTGTGTTTTTTTATGCTAAAGCCTTGGGTTCAGGCTCGAGTTCGGGTTCGGTTTCGGGGCAGAAACATTAATCACAATAGCCTTAATTAATCATCCTTTTTCTTTTTTGGTTGGAAGGCAACCTTTCTTGGGCCGTAAGAAAATTCAGGCGTAAAA
Source organism: Drosophila tsacasi (assembly GCA_018904565.1). Classification (NCBI taxonomy): domain Eukaryota; kingdom Metazoa; phylum Arthropoda; class Insecta; order Diptera; family Drosophilidae; genus Drosophila; species Drosophila tsacasi. The sequence continues at coordinate 21,946 of JAEIHY010015585.1, read as the reverse complement.
TACAAATTAAACACATTTAATTTTTAAACGAAGGGAAAGTGTTGGTAATTTAAGGCGGAATCCTTTCAATTTTAGGCCAAGATGTGCTTTGGTAACATCAAATTAAATAAGAAAGCAAGCTTAATAATTACTAGTATTACTTTTGCTTTAAATAAAATATTTATTATTTTTTAGGAAATTATTTAATTGCATTTTTAAAAAGTTGAGTCAGGAAGTCCTTCCCTTTTTTTATGGTTACATTTTTCTGACATTTTCTGTCGAATTTATAAATATATATATTATAATCATTTATTTATTAATTTTTATTAGCATTAATTTAGTTGAATTTTTTGAGGAAGATGTCGGATCCTAAAGAGTCCTTATTTTTTCTTGTTTAATTTCCCAGAACTCTTATGGCTAATTTATACAATTGTATTTGAGTCTGCTTTAAATATTTACCCCTCAATTAACATATATGCCATTATTCTTGGTAATTTCTCTTTGTTTACTAAAAACTTTTGTGAGCTCTTGATTCGATTTTTCCTTTTTTTTTTGGCTGAAACAAATACTGTTTTTCCTTTTCATTTCGGCAACTTTTATGTGATTTAAGCTCAATTTATTGACAGCCTTTCCAGCAATTTTAACTGCCATCCACATATGTCACTTCGCGCTACCTCCACTTTTCCTACACCCCTCTGTCTCTACAAGACACAGACAGACTAACGACGCCTTCTGTTGCCTGTTGTTGGTGGAGTTGTTGTGCCTGTCAAACCGTAAATGGCGTCACTTTGACAGCCGTTTATATATATTTATATATCTGGATATATGTCCATCACCGATGTCGTCCACGAGCTCGATATGTTTATGGATTTCAATATCTTTAATTTAACATATTTTATGAGTGTTTTATGGCAATATTAATTTTTGTTTTCCGCCGTCGCCCTTCCTGTCATATTGTTGTTATCGTCGTCACGCCTTTTAATGACCATTGATTGGTCGGGGGTGTTGGGACAAGAGATCGCATTCGAACCTTAATAAAAAATTAATCAGAATTGTCATCGCAAATTGGCGTAGTTCAAACATTTCGACAGATACTGGACAGGGCTGATTTAATTGGGTTGAGTTAAGTCTAGTGGAATATGAGGGTTTTCTTATTATTAAATGAAAGCGGAATTAAGGTTGAGTTTAAAAATTTTACATACTGGAATTTCAGAAACATGATTTTCTTATTTATTCAATGAAATCTGGATTTAAGCTGAGCTTAAAAATATAAACTCAACATTTCGTAACACGTTTGCTATCCAAAAATATTAAATAATATTTTATTAAATTCTAAATAATTAAAAAAAGACTAGGTATTGCTTATTATTTTCGACTGAATATATATACATACAAAAAAGATGCGTTCTCACAAAATATTTAGCTGTATATTCATATCAAATTGTCATTCAGTATAAAGCCATTAGTTTCCACTTAATAAACAAGTATTGATTCTATTTTTTATCTCAAACAAAATGATGAAAAAATTATTTTTATTGCTGGAATTTTTCGCTAATTATTTGCTTCGTTGCTGCTCATGTTAAATTTGTGCACAAAGCGAAATTTGTCAGAAATGTTGAGCATTGAGCCAAGTTTTTTGATTATTATATTTTTTGTGCTCGAATGGCCTTTGATTGAATGCGTTTTTAGTGCTTTGTTTTTGCATTTCGATTTTTTACTGTATTTTTGTTTTCGTTATCCAATTTATTGGGAAATAAAAAAATGAATTCATTTTTCGTTGGAATTTGCTGTCTTTCGTTGGAGATTTCGCAAGTCTTTGGCAAACATCTCGGCACTTTTGGCTGCCAAGCAAAAAAAAAAAAAAAACTGTTAAACAATTTTTTTCGCTGCTTCGATTTCTTTACTGCTGCTCACTTCTGCACTTCATCGTGTTAATTACATATATGCTGGCTCTGTTTATAACAATTTTTTCATCTCTTTTCCGTGACTTTTTGTTTGGTTTGTTTGGCTTTGTATATTTTTTTTTCTACTTGTCTTTCTTCATTTGCGTTCGTTGAACCCGCTGGATCTTTTTCGGAGATTTTGTCTTATTATTATTACTTTTCGGTGAATTTTTTTTTTGTCTTTTGCACGCGCCTCGTTCGTCTTTGATTTTTATTTTAGTTGTTTTTTCCGAGGGCCCGAACCGAACCCAAAAAATATGCCAAAGTTGAGCGCTCTCAAGAAGTATTTTTGTTTTTATTGTGGCCAAGAAATGTGAAAGTTGTCGACGAATTTGGGCCTTTTTTTTCTGCGCCGTATTACTTTCTTGTGAAGATCGGAGGGAAATGGTTATTGAGACTGGAACGAATGTGGTGGACTGACTGGCACTGGCTCTGGCTTGGCTGGTGAACTCTTGACATACAATTGTGGCAGCGGTTAATTAGGTGGGAAAAATTATGGGGATTTTATTTTTATATTATTTGGTGTTTGTATTAGAGTATGCAGTTTGATCAGCCTTATAAAAACTAACTTACACCAGTTTTTCGAATTGAAATTAATGTTTTTTGGCTTAGTTATTATATTTTAAGGCTTTATTGATGAAGAATAAATATTTAAATATTAATATTCCTTTCCAGGTATTATAATTTTATATTATTAAGCTTTAATTTTCCCAAAAATTGTCTTATAAAATTTAAGGTTCTTAGGTTTTTTTTTCTTGATTTCTAATATGTTAAAAATTCTTTTAGATATTGAAATTGTCTAAAAAGTATGTATACAAACTTTCGAATTGAATTTTGAGGCATTCCTTGTAATCTTTTATGTTTTAAAGTCATTTCTTATATACCTACATTGTTCATATATTGTTATCTTTTTATTTAAAATACCTTAATTGTTGTCTCTTTATATATATTTTTCCAAGAAGTTTTCACTTTAGACTTTAATATCTTAACTTTGGCTAAGCCTTTATTTATTTGTTGCCATATTTGTCTTGCATATTTTATTTGATTTCCAAAATAATCGAGATTTGTGTGATTGCCTTGACACGTGCCCAGTGGCCCCCACACAAAACAAATAAATACAAATATTTAAATGGTTTCATCAACTTCAGTGTTTTGGCTTTGAAATTTATTTGATTTTAGTTGTTTTTCCTGAGCTCATAATCTGAGCTGGGAATCAGTTAGTTGGCACACTTGACTTCTGGCTTTGATTAAATTCAGTTGCCATTTATTTAAACCAATTATTGTGCAGGAATTTCTCGTTTTTTGTTTGCCTTCCTCAACTCTTCCGACCGAATTAATTTCCATTCAATTATATATTTTTGCCTTATCTCCTCGTTTTCATGAAATTGTTTCTGCTTATCTCTGCATCGCGTCTTTCTCCAGCTCCTCTCGATTATTTCTCTTTCCATTTTCATTCAATGTTTGCTTTGCTTTTTTATTATTTCTCTTGCCAAGGCAATTTTCTGTAGCGTGCATTTGCTATATTTTTTTTTTGCACAAAGTTATGCGCGTTGTAATTGCAAAAGTGACAATATCCGCTTCGTGCTTAGCTGCAACTAAAAAATATAAAAAAAAAACACAACAAAAAATGCAAAAAATAGCAACAAAAGCGGCACGAAAAGTATGCCACAAAACGGATGCAATAAACACGCAGCCCAAAAGCCCGAGCCAAGTCATGAATGGCAAAGTGAAAATGGCAGTGCCAAAATGAAAAGCCAAAGCCAAATGCGCAGAAATTAGCAAAACGGAAAACGAGAAAATTCCAGCGGCAGCTCCAAAGATTTCCATCATCAAATAGAGAAGAAAAGAAAGAGATTTTCTATACACTGGGAGAAGGAATGAAACCTTTAAAGCTATATCTTTTCTAAGAAAATTATAATAGTTATTAAAATATTAAAATAAAATTGAAAAAAGGACATTTACAGTAGAAAACTTCTTATTTATTTTTTATTCATTTTTTCTCTTCGCAGCCTTGGAACCATTTTAATATAATTCCATTAAGGCCATCCAAGAATGTATCCCACAGATAGCATACTCAGACTGTATCCGTGCATAATTAAACGCTTAGCGGTACACACAGATACAGATACAATTTTATAAATTGCACTCTTCTTATTTATAGTTATTGTTGTTCCCCGGTTCCTTCCTCCAATTGTTTCTCTAAAATATTCAAAGTCACGTTGTCTTCTCCAAAATGATCACCGCCGGAGTTTTCCCACGAACATGTTACCAAAACATTTCTATATATATATATATATTAATGTGTATACATTTGTATATTTGCATCTGAATCTGCAAAAGTCCCACACACGAAGTTTGTTTTTTCTTTTTTTTGGTCATAAAAAGCGTTAAAGATTTGCCCATATTAAACTCTAGTTGATGGATATTTTCGCAATTGACCTTGAGGTTTATTTAAGTGGTTTTTGTCTCAGAGCTTTGGCTCGTGGAATTTGCGACAAAGAAACTATAAATCTGTTTCAATGAGCACTCCGTTAATGGCAGTCTTTGGCGTTTTTTATCTTGAGAAATCCTAACGTGTGAAATACTTTTAGTTAAGCTAAGAGAGTCATTTGTTAAAGGGGTTTTTTAAGCATTCAAATATTTGCATTGTATTTCTAGAAATTTAACATTTTAAATGGCTTAAAAAGTTAAAGAGAAGTTCTTCAAAAATGGTAAAAGTTTGTTGTTTAAAATATCTTTATCTTGTTTTAAGAAAGAGCTCGTTTCTTAGAGTTTAATATATTTTCGTTATACATTATTTAGTTAGTTTTTTCCTTTTCAGTTTTCTGACAATTCTCAAGAAGAATTTCCTGAAGATTTACGGCAATGGTATACCATAACTATAATATAATCCCTGTCAAGTCAAGTACATATCTTATTATCTAAACACTGTTTTATAACTTTTCCTAGAAGTCCCAACAAAGGAATTCCTTTAGTGTGTGTTCAACTTTTCGAATAAAACTCACTGGCTGATCTCATTCTGCGATTGCCCCCAAAACTAACTATGGAACTCACAACAGAACGCAGTTACACTTTTTAGAATGGATTTTGATATATGTATATATTTTTTTGTGCCGAATCTAGAGCGAAGCGCATTACTCAGGCGCTCTTTTATTTTGCATTTAGTCGAGTGCTGTTACTGCTGCTGCTGCTGTGGATGATGATGATGTGTGGGCGTAATCTCGAGCATTGTCACTCAATGGCTCACTTAGCGGCACTTAACGGCCAAATGCGCACAAAAAACATGAGCATAACGAAATTTGAACTGCATCCGTGAGATACGCGCGCCACAAAAGGCACAGGCACAGGCACACAGATGCAGCTACAAAGGCAGCTACAGAGTCACGGATACTGGCAAGTGACTGCCGTCAATTATAACATTTCTGACAGTTGAAACTTTCAAATTAACCCACACACACATTTGGGACTTGGCGAATTTGCTTATCGCAGAGCCGAGCCAGGCAAGACGTATGTACATCTACGTTCACTAATGACAGCTTTGGACTTCTTTTTGCATCAGCCAAAAAAATGTTATAGCAGCATGAATCGAACGAGATTTTTTATATACTCTATTGGATTTGATTATTTTTTTTATTTATATTGATACCTACAATTATTTTAAAGAATTTTAAGGTACTTTAAAATTGAATATAAAGTTCTTTTTAAATTTCAATTTTAAAGCCCATTTCCTTAGTGCTATTTCTTCTTTTACAGCTCGAAGAAAAATCTCATTAATCGAGGCATTCTCGGCGGCCAAAATGAAAATAACCCTCCCGAAAAAGCGTAACACCAACTGAATACGAAATACTAACTTCTCTTTGCATCAGCCAAAAGCACAGCACAAACTGGTAACAAAAAAAAAATAAAGAGAAGCCAAGAAGAAGTTGAAAAACCCGCCATGGCCATTGGAGGAGGCATTAGACGACTTCAAGTGGCAGCCAAGCGGCAACGAGTGACCCAAATACTTCAGCTTCAGCTCTAGCTTCCACCTAGGCTTTGGCTATAAATACAGATACAAATGCAGCTTAAGATACAATTACACGGGGGGAAAGCCATTAAATAATAATTATTTATTGATGTCAAAAAAGAAATTAAAATTAAAAGATAAAAACATAACTTAATCAAGAAAATATTAAATTATTTAGTATTTTTTTCAATAATGTAATACAGTTTTATGCTGAGTGTACAGCTTGAGCTCTGGCTGCAGCTTCGAACTAACGGTAAATGGCCGAGCTGCGTTGGCTGCCAATGCTGTTAACCGCATTTCGCAGGCGTGTATCTAATAGATACATTTCGCATGCCGTGACTGCGACTGCGACCACGCCCCCTCGCCGCCTGCACTCCGCTCCACTCCACTCCACTTCACTTTTCGCATGCAGGCACGCACACATGACATTCTTTTTGGTTCGAATGCGAAATTTCCAAAAATTTCAGAGCTGCCAACAATTTTGTTTTTTTTCCTGCCGTCAACTTTTCCTTGGTTTATTTCATTTTTTTTCTTATTTTTTTATCAACTGCAGCTGACACTTTTATGGTTTTTGTTTTTGCACTTTTTTGCCGCCTTTCAGCGGCAGTAAAACTATTTTTTAATTATTTCATTAGCAGGGCAACTCCGCCCGAAAGGAAAGCCAGCTAAAAGGGGGAAAAGTCTGCCACCGACATGTTGACATCAATTTATATGGCAGCCGCTTTAGGAGGTCTTTGAACTTGAATTTAATTATGAAACTTAAGTTGGTCAACAAAATATTAGCACCGTCGCAAAAAGTAAAAGTTGAGCCACCCAGGTGAGTCACACACCGTAGATAAAGGCGACTCATTCATTGGAAACAAGATTATTTGAATAGGTGGAAGATGTGCGAGATAAACTTAGTGAAGTCTTGAGAAAACAACAATACGTGCGGGGATTATCATGGGAATAATATATAGCTAAAGTTTACCATCGTAATAATCATATTAACATCCTGTTTAAGTTTTCAAAGCCGTTTTTATGGCTATTTCCTGCGGGCTCAATGAAGCATTTCTTGTTGATTTTATGAAAAATGCTTAAAATATATTTTTATTCCAGTTGGTAAAGTATTTGGCTTTACAATTATCTTCTCTTTAACTAAACTTGGTACATATTTGTAATTTTAAATACTCTCATTATTTATTCTTAACTTTTGATATTTTTTGAGAATTTATTACTCATGTTTTGGGCTTTTCTCTATAATTTTTTTCTAATTGAACGTTTCATTTTTAAAGATATGTGTTTATGATTAAAAATATCTTCTCTGTTTTAAATTTATAGAAATGCATGTGTAGCATTTATTCACCTTTAATATTATTTTATAAATATTTGGTTTTTGTGTGGCCTTTTCTGTATAATCTTTTAATAGCTGAACAATTCCTTTCAGCCCTTAAGTTATTGATTCTTTATCTTTTATTAAAAAAATTTTTAAAGGAATTCAAAATATTTTCTTGAAATTCTCATTTTAAAAATCTAAGAAATTTACAGTTCTAATGGCTTCCCTGCATCTTAAAATTATAAAAAGTAAATCGAATCGATTGCCTCGGACATTTTTCGCATAATTTCAAAGACTTCTTCCCAGAACCTGTTAAAAACCCCTTTAGGCCTCAAACCGGACATACTAAGCCCAAATTAAAATAGTTGCTAAAAAAATCCCAAACTTCGATTGGATGATTCATTCTCTTTGATTTATGACGGTAGACGAGTTTCTGAGTTCTTGATCTACTGACGCAGAATTCTACCGAGAACTTCTCATTGGGGGCACATGCCTTGTCGTCACATGTTTGGCGATACGATATATATGTATTTATATTTATTTCCCCCTCAGATTGTTTGCGATCAACCTATTTATGAATGAACAAGGGGAGAGCAATAAGAAAAGGAAAACAAACAACGAGAACGAACATACGAGTAAATTGAGGATGTGAGTCACTGGCCGGGGACGGGGGGCAGCGGCATTTAAGTGAATTATATTTGGCGCATCGGGCTCTCGGCTTTTAATTTGCATCTCAAAGATACGCCACTTGCCGCAGATACAAATGCAGATACATCTACGCCAGAACAAACAAACTGGCAGATAGATAAACAAACATCAGAGTCGTGACAAAAAACAACAGTTAGTTTGTCAATTTGCACTTTGGTTTTTGGTTCTGTTTCGTTTGCTCTGCACGTCTACAGAGAAAAAAAATATTCAATTAATTTTTGAAAATATTTATATTCAAATATTTACCTAGAAATATTTTTAGCTATCTGTAACATTTGATTTTCTTTATTTTAGACTTTGTTATTGTGAAATAGTTTCCCTTTTTTAAGTTATACATTTTCTAACTGCACTTGCGTATCTTGGCAGCTGTGTATCTTTGTATCTGAATATTTAGCTTCCGTTTGCAAAGCTGGTAGTTTCAGTTTAAATGATAAGAAATTAGTTGGAAAAACAAGACCCCCAAAGGGGAGAGAAATTTATCCTTGGGCTAGTCAGGAGTTTCCTCTGGAAAATGCCACAAATATTTGCATAATCAAACAAGTAAGAAGCTCCATTGCACATGTTAAATTATTAACATCTCCGGCTTATTGATATTATTCCAGGTAAGTGTTTCGGTTGCAGTGGCCCAAGGGTATTAAAGGCGAGCTGGCCATTTAATTTAAGCTCAGATTATTAATGGGAAATTGAGGTTCAGTAGTTAAGCTATTAAATAATTGAAGGGTAATTAAAATAATGAACATAATAAACTGTAGATTAAATGTATATTTTGGTTAAGATAGTTCTTCCTTCTGTTTATTATTTATTTAAAAATATTATTTATGCAGCTATTAATAAATTTCATCTGCTTAAAACCGTTTTTCCTTGTTCTCTTTAATTGCAATAAAAATCTCTACCAAAAGCTGCACTTTGAGTTGCATTTCTAAAACCCGCTTCCACAACTCTGACGACCCTCGCCCTCGTATTTTCAGACACAATTGCGAGTCAAGTTAAAAAGAAAATTTCATAATTAGCGTTAATTGCTGCTTAGTTGTGCAAATAGAACACAAGTCGAAAGAGAAAGTGGGGGCGGGAAAATGCGGGTGCAATGTGAAGGGGATTTCCCTCCACCTCCGCCCCTTTATGCAGCGGTATTTTGTGACTCATCAAAGGCAAATTTGCAAAAAAAAAGCCAAACAAAACAAAAAAAAGTGCCCAGACAAAAAGAAATGAGCAGGAGGAAAGTGCACTGCCTGGGGTACAAATGAAAAGCGGAGGGAAAACCTCAAGTGACCGCCGCCGTTCCAGTCTCTCGCTTTTTATTCCCTTTTCCACATTTTTCCCATTCCTATTCCCAGCAGCAAAAAACTTGAAGTTAATGTGGAAAAGTGAATGGCAACCTGGCCCCGGCCATTGGATAATTTGTGGCAAGTGCTGCGCAATGCCACTCCCACTTTTCCCAGCAAATAAGTAAGTCAAACACACACAAACCCGATAAAACAAAAAAATGCCAAAGAGTTTTGCGGCTCCCGATGAGAAAACCAACAAATAACAGAAATCAAAGTAAGCGAAAAAGAAAAAATAAAAAAATAATAAATATCAATTGAAATTTGCTTTGCAGAAAACGGCTTAAAATCAACAAAGGGTGGAACTAAAAAAAAAATTAAATGATATCGCATAACGATTCGCTGAATTTCAGTTTGGCTTTAATCAGATTTTGTGGGGTTCGCTGACACGACATTCCGCCAGACAGACTCTGTAGATGGCCTCTCGAAAATATTGCAGAAATTTGCAAATAGATTGCCATCGAAATTGTTAACAATAATAAATGCAGCAATATTCAAGGATTCAATTGTTCGGAAGAAATCGAAGAGGAAACGAAGCGAACAATTAAATTATTTGAGAACGAACAGAAACGAAAATATTGGGTGCCTTGAAATATTTCCTATTGATATTTTCAATTAATTTAATACATTTTAAAATGAATTAGTTCAATGGAAATAAAATTGATTATTCATTCAAAATTTTTCCATTTAATTTAAAACTATGTACAAAGAGCATTCTGGTTCAAAGTCTTCCCCCTAATTCTTTACTCTAATTTAAATATCTAATATATTTAATATTATATTTAATTTTAATAATATCCAAAGAGAATTCAAGTTGACGGACTCCCTCTAACTTATTGAATTTTTTTTCTGGCTGTCTTGCTTTTGGGTGCGGCGTGTGCCGGCTTTTAATTGAATTGAATTGAGCGTGGCCAGCAGACATGTGAGACATCGAATCCGCTCCATCTGGGAGCTCCAGATATACTCCTACTCTACACATGTATATATAAAAGCATATATAACTCTGAAACTCACAGTCACAATTGGACAGACAGGCACAATGCCCCCAAGCCTCTGCACTTTGCATGCCACTCGAGGGCGTTGGGGAAAATGGTTAGGGCGTGGCCCTGCCAAAGTTGTTGACGCCGTCTCGGATTTTGGCTTCTTGAGCAAGCGGATCGAAAAAGAGATTTCTTTTCAGGGCGGCAACAAGTGCCAAAGTACCCGAAACAGGGTTTGTCAGCTTGCAGTTTTTTCGAGTTAATTCACAGAAAGAAAAATTATTAGGGAAAATATATTTACTTTCCCAGATAGAAAATTGAATTAAAAAAAATTATAAATTAGTAGGCTGTAGGAAATTATATTATTTATGAAAAATACATTCCTAAACAAGTTAAAGAGTTAAATAAAAAAGTCATGAATCATTTTCTTATATTTTTTAGATTTATTTTTAAGACCGAAAATAATACTTGAGAAAATTTTTACTTTTCTAAAGAGGAAAATGACACAGAAAATGATTGCATTGGCTTGTGGAAAATATGCAATTTATAATACGCATAGTTCTGAATAATTAAAATAATTTTAAAATGTCGTAGATAGTTTTCAAATAATTGTTAGATACACTTTTATGAACTTTTTGTTTCCAAGAGAGCACCTAGCTTTTAAGCCAATTTCATTGCCATATTTTCTTCCTCTGTATGCTAATTTTTTCGACATATTTCCGCCACTCCATTCGTCTTTATTTTCTTGAATCAAATTATTTCACTGAAGTGACATCATCATCATCATCAGCATCAGTAGCAGTAGCAGCAGCAGTAGCAGCAAAGGCAGCATCTTCAGCCGAGTGGAGGAGCAGCATCTTCACCCTGACCTCGTAAAACTTTTGCCGCATTTTCGCACGTGGCCATAAAAAGGCCAGCAAAATGGGGCTGGGTGGGGGCGTGGCCACTGCAGGATATGGTATTGCTTGCCAAGATCCCAGGGAGATAGAAGGAGAGATGAGAGACTGACTTCCTGTGTGGCGTGAGGGAGGAATTCTCGCAAGGATTGCATAACTACCAAAGGCAGCAAATAAAACTGAAACTTTTACGTCTGACCTTGTTGCACGGTCAGTTGCACACAAACAAACAAACAAACATAATCCTTGAATCCTTTTTCTGGCTCTTAATTGAAATTGAAATTGCACTTACACTTCAGCCGGCAACAGTGCGTATAAGTAATCATCTTTGATTGTGGCTTACCTGCAATGAAAATTGGGAGAAAATACACAAATTAGTAAGTTTGTCAAAATATTTACACACAGCTTAAAGGGCTTAAAGTGCCTGCCGATATCCGGATTATTAATTCATAGACATCCCTGGGCTGTGTGTGCATATATTGTGGCCATATTTTTAATATTGCACATTTTAAAATGTGTTTCCCATTTCGCCAACACGTTCGTGTGGCGCATGTTTTGCCCCCGAAATGCAAACACAGACGCAAAAAGCCGCATTATTAATTACCCAAAAAAAATCAACATCATCTGTCGAGTGGCGAATACTCTTCAAGCGAATTTGAACTGACTACATTTTATAATTCCTCTTAAAACTCAAGAAATTAATGAACATTTATACAGCAAAGAGAAAGAGAGAAGTTGTCCGAAAAAATTCAGTATTTTTTGTAATTTTGCATAATTTTTATTGTTGTTTACAATTTTCCAAAGAATACACATTTCTCATATCACATTAGATTTATTTTATGGCCTGGCAAATGGCATCATGAAACGAAACCACAATTAAGTGCAGTGAAACCCGTAAATACCCAGAGGAAAATATTTAAAAAGCATTTGCGAAACCGCAAAATCAAGAGGGGAAAAGGAGTGTAAGTTGCATACTAAATGAATTTATTTAAATTATTGTTAATTTAATGCATCACTGTATATCATCCAGCTTTTACTGAAAAAACCCTGCTCAAATCAAATAATATTAGTGTGAAATTGGCTGGCCTTTTGGCTTGGTCGGCTAATGAGTCTGAGGCTGGGCAAATTAATTGCATAATTTAGTTTTCCAGGGATTATTCGATGCGTGGTCGGTGCATGTTCCGCATGTGCGCCGAAAAATAACAAAATTTGAACAAAATTTCATGGGAATCACGAAGGGGACAGCCATAGCCTAGACTAGAAACAGCCAAACAGTTTTGTTTTCAGCCAACCAGCCGCAAGGCACCAACTTTCCAGCGACAAAAATTTAATATATAAACAAAATTATAATGCCTTTGGGTTCCCAGCAGACAGCATATGGATTTAATGCCATGTCGTTGGCTGTACAAATACTTGAATGTGTGTACGACACATTTTGCGGCTTCTTTTTGCAGCCTTTTTGTTTTATGAGGCAACTGGGCGTGGCTGGGTTTTTGTGTCTTAATTTGTTTGATTTTTTCGCCCTGTTTTTATTATTATTATTATTATTATTCTTATTTTTTATTATTTTTTTTTTTTTTTGTAAGTGCCAGCAACACACTTTTTTTTTATGACTACATACACATCACTGTATATCAGCCATAAATATTACAATATTTGCCCAATAAATCCTTTGCCATGGAATTCTGTTTTATCTGCTTTGGTATTAATTTAGTTTCTTTTTTTTTATGGAAACAAGCACTTAAGGGGAGCCACAAAAACTTATGATCTCAAATTAATTTAATGATCCGCACGTGTGGCGGGTAACACATAAATGGAAATGGAGGCTTTAATGAGTTTCATAATTGCAATAAAAGTTCATAGAATAACATCATTAACGTGGTAAGAAAATATGCCACGGCAGTATGTTATTTTTTGTATATTAATAACGAAAATTAAATCTATTAAAGTTGGTTTTATAAAGTTTTAAGAAGGAGTAGGAAAATTGATCAGGGAAAAATGTATGGAATAATAAAGTAAGCTACATAAGCTACATTATTTAAGAATATTTTTAAAGAAATGCTAAGCTGAGGCTGAAAACTAATTTGAGGAATTTGAGGAATTCAGAAATACATTTTCAAAGTATTTGTTATATAAATTAATGCATAATAATATATCTTGTGATTTACTTGTAATTTTAAGTTGTATTCTTTATTAATGTAGAATTTTTGTAATAATTTAGAATTCCCTTTATTGCAATAGACTTATCAAAATGTCTTTTTCCCTTTCAATTTCCAGTTATGAGTGAGCTAAAAAAGACCCAGGACCGCATTGCAATATTATCATATTGTAAAAACCTTTCACATTCCAAAGAGAAAGGAGAGGGCTGGGTGGGTATAATAAAAAAATACTTGGATATTTATCTTCAAACAAATTGGTTCAGTTAACAAGCATGGCCAGTGGCCAGTGGCCAGTGTCGTCGTCGTCGTGGTCCACTTGGTTGACCTTTTAACCCTTTCCACAGCACAACAATTGACCCCCAGTGCCACCAGCCACCGGCCAAGCACATTAACCACTAAAATCCCCTTTCGACCGCAAAAGTCACACAAATGACCAGCGGACAAAGGCCAGAAAGAGAGACACAGAGGAGAAAAGTGGAAAAAATTGGTAACCGAAACTGTTTGGCAATTTATTTGGCCCAGACTCGGGACATTCGAATGGCATCCAATCGGTCGAAATCAAAAGGAATCGAACTCCCAATTTTATTTTATTTTATTTTTTTTTCTGGGGGTGGCTATGGCAATTACAACAATCATAACGTGCCCAAAACAAGCAGCAATAAAACCGGCAAAGGGGGGAATTTTTATGGGAAATACAACAAACGATATCGGAATCAATATAAAGCAGCAGATACGACACGGTCGCAGAAGCAGATACAGATACACGGAATGTGTAACAGAGAACAAGGTGCTGGTCAGCACTTAAAGGCGGTTATAATGGGGACTGTGGTTGAGGTTGTGTCAATCCGTGATAAGTATCTTCAAAGTAAATTGTTATTTATGTAATTTATGTTATTTATATAATTTACACAATTTCGAAAGCAAAGAACAAACACAGAAATGATCAAGATTAAACTGTTCTGGCATATCTAAGGGGATAATAAAGGAAGTATTTGTAAGATAACGAAAGTCTTACTTGAAATATAATTTATTAAATATTATTGTAGTATAACCATTATCAAATAAAACCTTTTTAGGTTGAAAATATCTTACCTTAGCCATTTTCTATTTAATTTATTTAAATATTTTAATGTGAATAAAAATATAATCTTTTTATATTAAAAATATATGTCAGTCTTATTCATGTTTAACAAAATTAATTTTAATAATATCATGACTTTTCAAAATACATAATTATTATGTGCCATTAACAATCATGAAATTCGAAATGTCTTGTAACCCTTACTTAATTTTAATTCAATTTATTAAAATTATTTAATAAGAAATATTAATATGCATCTTCCCCCTTGACCTACAGTTATGAAACGCAGAGTTCATCTTTCTGCAAATAAAATATATTTTTAATAAATGAAGCGCTCAAAAAAGGGGTACAAAGAAAAAGATGGCACAGGCAAGCAACAAAAATCATAAAAAAAAACAATAATAAAACCGTCGAAACAAAAAGGAAAAGGACAAAAATCAACAGTAACAACAACAACAACAACAAAAAGTTAGGATCAGAAGAGAGCAGATAAAAGGGGAGCAGAACGGGCACATGAATAGCACTTAACTTGCCCAGAGAGATGGAAATGGCAGAAGAATGGCCAAGAGGGAGGAAAGCGGGTTTAAACGGGAGGAAAAGGCCAGGAGTTGGGCGGCTGAAGTGGGCCTTGAGGCCAGAGGACCAGACGGAGATAGATAGAGATGGAAACGTTACAGTTACAATTTTAATGCGCATTGCATGTGTGCCCCCTCCCAGAGCCCCAGAGCTACACCCCTTCAAGCCCTCCATTTTCCAACCCGCCACAATTTTCCCAACCAAATGTAAGTTTCTGTTGTTTGATGCCAATTTTTTGCATTTGCTTCTTTGCCCTTCTCCCTTTCGGTTTTCGCTTGGCGTTTTTCGCTATTTTTTGTTTTTGTTCTTTATTTTTTTTTTTTTGGGTGCTGTCCTCTAGGTTACCCCCCTGGCCCACTGCTCTACCACCCCTCTACTGCTTTTCTTTTAGCTGCATTTGTCGTTCGTTGAACCCATTTGCTACTAGAAGCTTTCGCCGTCCATAAGTGGCCCTGGCCAACAACAATAAATGCAACAGCAACGAAAAAAAAATGACTAAAAAAAAATAAGAGAAATACTACTACAACTACAACCCGCTGAACTGCAACAAAAGCAATACAAATCAAATGAAAGCTGCCTCTGCAATTTTTTTCATTAGGGCAAAAGAAAAATGCGACGATATAAATAAAAGTGCATACAAAAGACACACATAGTGTAAGGGAGTTACTGAAAGAAATTAAGCAACAGAAAATCAAAGGCAAACTAAATATTTTAGGGTTGAAGAAGAATTCCAGGAAGGATTTTTCAAATGTATTTTTAATTAGCCAAATGAGTATATTTATGTTCAAAATAATAATAAATAATATAATTGAGTAAGAAGAAAATTAAATTAAGAAAATATGTATATCAATTTTGACTAATGCATTATATGTTTATAAGATGAACCTTGTCGCACTAGGATAATATATAAATATCAATATTAAATACTTAGCTAGTTTATAAAAATATTAAGAGCTTTTACGGGATCTATATTTTCATTTGTGTCAAAACGACATTCATTTTAAAATAGAGTTGGCAACAATATTATAGAATTATATGTTCAAGCTGCTTTGGTTTTCTATATTTTGTTCTTCGTTATTTTTCGCATGGGATTCCCCCTCTTTCTCTGCTCCTTATCCGTTGTTTATCTGTATCTTATCAGTCTTATATCTATATCTTATTTGTTCCTTATCTTATCAACGTATTTTTCCAAGTGCACATTGGGGCCTTCCTCAATTTTCATAATTTATGTTCCCTGCACAGTTTTAATGCCCACCACCGATATTGTTCGATGCATATATATTTTGCAACTTTTATGGCTGACGACGACAACGACGGGCGGGCGACATTTGGCCACGCCCCCTTCGTAAACTGTAGCCTCCCACAGTTTTTTTTGTCGCAGTGGAGTGACAGCGGCAACTCATTAAAAAGCAATTAAAAGACTTTTTTGTTGTTGTGAGACACAGGCGTCTGAGGAGACACTCAATAGCCGCTGGCCACTCGCAAGGTCAACACGCACATAATACGTACTATATGAAAATATCTATATAAATCTGTGGGTATATATATGTAAATGAATATATATGTGTAAATGTAAATCTGTAAATCTGTAAATCTTTATATACACGCGGTCGATGTATTGTCTGGCGTGTGTCTGGCCTGGCAGCTTGGAGCTGCGACTTTCGAGCCTCGAGCCTGTGGCAAACAAAAACATATTACGCATACGCCACCGAAGGACACGCAAGGCAAACAAACAAGAAGAAGGCGGCCACAAAACAAGGACACGGCAGCGGCACAGAGAGGAGTGGAGGTGGAGTGGGAGGACAGTGGCAGAGATAGAGAGAGCCAGATATGAAGATATATGGCGGAGCAAAAAATATATAGCAGGAGATATAAAATGAGTTACAAGAGTGGCAACAAGAAGCCCGAGGAGGGTGCTAAGGAGAGACTCCTAAGGAGAGACTCGTAAAATACATTTTCTAAAAAGTATATAAAGAAATACATTTTCCAGGATCAAGCTAAAGGCATCGATGTCGAAAGTTTAGAAAGAAAAAGATCAGAAATTAATGGGGTATTTTTAAATTTTTAAAGAATTAAATTATGTAAGGTTTTAAACTATATTTTAATGAAATAATTATCAATAGAACAAGAAACCAACCTTTAAAGGTTTAATTGTTTTGCCCTCGATTATTAAAATAAGTTAAAAAGGCATAATCCCTAAACAATAATGCTAAATAATAAAGAGGTAGTTTCTTTAAAAATATTTAAAATTTGGTTTTAAGTTTCCTTAATTCTTAAGAAAAATGAAGTGAAATTGTAATAAATCTGTGCTAGTAAAAATTACCACCATTCACCAAAACAACACTCATAAATAAGTTCCACTGCCACCCACACCCTTTTCAAGGCAAACCCTTTTATTAAAAAAAAAACCCTGTGAGAAGATAGAAAACCTGCCTGATTTTCATAACCCAAAAAATATTCGTTGACTTTTAAATTTTCCGTTTGTTTGCTTTTTTTTTTAGTTGCTCTTCATTTGGTTGAGGGTAACGAAACGTAGACAGAAATGGCCAAAACGTGTTGACAGTTTTCCCTGCCTGCTGCTTGAGTTTCCTCTCCTGCCGCCCGAACACGAACAGCGATGGGCCAATGCCTTAAGCATGTCCTTGAGCTAGAAAATTTATTGCCGCTTTAAGTTATTTTGTCATTCTGCATTATTTCGTTTAGTTTTTTCGTTCCTTTTTTTTGTGGTTTGTGTTGTTTTTTTTTTTCTTGAGGGTGCCGTCTGCCACGCCCTGATTTCAATACGAAATTGCGCAATGTATTAAGAAAACATTTTCAAGCAATTTAAAGGCAATTTCCCCACACTCTCTCTCTCTTGGAAGAGAAATTTATGCGAAATTGTTTTCCTTTTTTTTTATTTGCTGAAGTTGGAGTGGAACCAGTGATTATTTGGCCAATATTGCGGCTTACAGCGGCTTACATACGCCTGAAAAATACGAGAGGGCCCAAAGGTATAAAGCGAGAGATATATCTCTGAAAAAGGATCTGCCTTTTTTTTCTCTTTTGTGGAGCTCAATTGAAATGCCGGCTATAAATTAAGCGTTAATAGACTTGGCTCGTTGGCCATGCAAATGTCAAAGCCGAAAGGCGAATCGGCTTAAGTGCTGGCCTTTAATTAGGTTTAGGAAATAAAAGGAATATGTCTCTATATATAAAAATAACTGAATTGAAGAGAGCTTTATGAAAACACAATTGGAATTGTGTGCAGTTTATTGTTAGAGATTTGTTCATTGTTTGTTATACATTTTGTTTGCTGATGCATGTGGCACACACAAAGTTCAGGGTCACATTTACCGTTGGATTTGCCAAAAAAAATACACATAATAACCGTGCACAAGTACACAGGAAGAAATTTTATTAAATAAGTTTAATTTTGAAGGGATTATGACAACATAATAAATATTTGTAAAAGAAAAAATCAATTTGTTATTTTGTAATATTTTGTATATAAATTATTTTGTTATTTTATTCAATTTGTTTCTGGTTCTTGTTTTCTATGCTTTTACTCTCCAACATTTGCTTTAACCGAATCAAATCAAGTGAAATTCTCATTTGACACGCAAAAAATCCAGCTGTCGGTTTTTTTCTCCTTTTTTGATTTGATTTTTCCTACTTTTTTCTGCAGCTGGTTTTCTTTGTTTGTGTTTTTGTGGGGAGCCGAGATTTTGCGCTTGAATACCAATCGCTGCCGTGGGGAAGGGGCAGGCGGGGCGGGAAAATCAATTACGTGTACGCGTCGCAAACGGAAGTGGCAGACTACACCAGCAGCGAGATTCAACAACGACACCAGCAACATCAACATCAACAGCCATGGCCACTTTAAGCCGGAAATGTGCGACAACCACAAGAGCTCGACGGGATTAGAGGCAGCGGACCAACTCGAGGGTCAAACTCCAAAACCCACTCTCCCGGTGAGCAGCTCCCAGCTCCTCCTGACCACGTGCC
This sequence comes from Drosophila tsacasi, assembly GCA_018904565.1. Classification (NCBI taxonomy): domain Eukaryota; kingdom Metazoa; phylum Arthropoda; class Insecta; order Diptera; family Drosophilidae; genus Drosophila; species Drosophila tsacasi. The sequence goes on along the minus strand of JAEIHY010015585.1, from coordinate 2,997 downwards.
TGACATTTCAATTAAATTGCCAAAAAATATCTATACGCTGCCAGATTTATACCCACGCACAAGGACTCGCACACGCACCGAACAACACACACTTTAAGTCCGGCAAATGCAAACGAATAAATTTCGCTCCTTTTTGGCAAATCCCAATGAGTAAAATTGCACAGAAAAAAAAGCAAGAACATATATAGTATATGGTATATGTGCATATATAAAAGAAAATCGGGAAACAACTTCCGTTTGATGAGAGTTGCATAAAAATGCGGATCAAAATGGAAAATACTTTTTCTGGCTCAGAGCGAGAGGAAAAAAAATACAAAGAAAAAGACTTTTCCGCTTTCCAACAATTGTCATGGAGACATGGGTGGTTTTGGCTGGATATTTGCAAATGTGTGTCTTTTGAAGTAGAGAAATATTTATTTAAGGTATCTTTAAGAGCAAAATCAGTAAAGTAAAATTTGAAAATTATTTAATCAAAGAGTAATTAAATATAAAATATTTAAGCTATTTTCAAGCTAAATCAAATCAAGATTTTAGAAAAAAGTTATACAAATATTTTAAACAAATTTAAGTAAGTTTAACGTTATCCTTTATTAATAATCAACGCTTTACTTTTTATTTGACTTTTAACAGAAGAAATAAGGTTATAATTATACATAATAATATAATATAAATTATATATAATAATTTCAATAAGAGATAAACTATCATATATACCTGGCTCTTTAAAATTTGAACTCATTTAAATTTGAAAACAATTTCGTGTCACAAAATAGACATAAATCAAGCCAGAGACGCCTGTCCTGGAATAATTCCCTAATTCCCATTTCAAGCTTACAAATCTCATAACTTGATATAACCAACCAAAACTCCAGTTGTATAACTTGTACATGATAAAGCTTATCAAACCGAGGCATTTGTGATATAAGTTTCAAGTCGCACACACAATTTTCCGAAACTAGAAGCTGCTCAAACTGTGCAAATTGCAAATTGCAATTAGTGGCTGGTTGTGGGTGAGAAGCTGAAGCTGACTGACTGACTGACTGAGTGACTGACTGACTCACTGACTCACTGATTGACTGACTCACTGACTCACTGACTGACTGACGAACTGGCACACCGAGCTACTCGTGCCCAAATGATATAATTACGTTTCAATTAGTGCAGCATTCTGATGCACATGCTGCAAAACTTGCAACAAATTATATTAAATGAGGAAACCAAATGCAGGCAAGCGGAAATTTTAGGTGGGGGGAGCCTCCCGGAGGCGGAGGCTATTCTGGGGGAATCCCATTAAGCCGGTGATAAACTGACATTGATAGCGCTGAAGAGTAAAGGAGTAGCAAAGTGAAATGAGTTTTCACTTAAATTTCAGCAAATTTCGATGAGATCTCTCTGGCTTTCGGCAAACAAATGTTCCAGCAGATACAAAAAAAAAAAAAAAGCAAGAAAAATTAATTAAGCCCCAAGGAAAGGGAAAAGGAAAAGAAATAAATAAAGCTTGTTGGCAAAAATATGGGTCACCCGGAGAGTCAATTGTCGTCTGCCGGCAGGGCGTTGACAGTTCGAGTTCATCACTTTTGCCACCGAAAGAACTAAAAGTTAAAATATGAATTTTTGAGGGCAGGAAATATATATGCGCTGTCAGTGGCAAAATATGCTCACCAAAAATTTATGCCGCCTCATGTCTCCCTTTATTTTTCCCGCCCCGCCTGCAAAGTTTACCATTTCCAAAACCGAAAACCAAAAGCAATTTGTCATCTAGACATTTGACAGCATCGTCGTCTCTGTCATTAAGCTCTCTCCACTCTCTCTCTCTCTCTCTGGGAAATCTCCCCAAGGAAATCCCTAAGAAAAAAGCAAAGAAAAAACCCAAACAAAATCGAACCCCCTTCGTGGGATAATGCTCCACTTGAAAGTGAGGCATAAAACTCAACTTGACTTGACTTGAAACTTGATGTGAAGTTGAGCGAACTATTCAGGAAGGAGAACAGGAATCGTCGAATGTGAATGTGAATTTTTGGCTAACCTTCGAATTTGGCATAAAAATCAACGAGGCAAAGTTTGAGTTGAGGAGGGGTGGCAATGGAGACTAGAGGAGGGACCTCCGACAGAGGTATATGCAAATGCAATGGGCTATATTCCGTGGGGCCAAGCAACAATAAAATCGAGCCAAAGCGAGGAAGCCAATAAATCTGTGCCGCCAAAGCGGCTCGTAAAAATGGACAAGTTTATGTTGAGTTAAAGCAGGGGAGGGGTATGGGTTTTAGAGGGTTTTGCTACCACCGAGCAGCTGCCATTTATTTTGCAGCTGGAAAAAGCTTCTCCTTTTTTTTTTAGGTTTTCTACCTGTCGCCTGGCTGGCTGACTGCCTACAGTTGGACAGTCACTGGCAAGACATTTTATGCACTTTTCTTTTTTTTATGACCCACAGGAATTTTCCTCAAACGGGTTCAGTCCTTCTTTACAGTTAAGAGCTTGTAATATGACATCACAGATCTGACAATGTCCTATCCACTTGCAAAATGGAAATGTTTGTTTATGCCCCACTGAACAATTGTGGGGGTTGTGGTGTGGGGAAAATTCCAAAGAGTAGGAAAAGCGTTTTATGTGCGAATAATAAGTAACAATCATTTGTGGATTCTATCAGCAGAACAAACGCAACCATGTTTGCACAAGTCCAAGTTCCCAAGTCCCTCCTTTTGTGTCCTGCTCTCAGCATTTACTTCATTTGTATTACTTTGTGACACAGTTTCCCTCGCGGCTTTTATTCGAGGGTTTTTCCGTTTTAGCAGGTGCCAGCGCGACTCGTATTTCACTAGATTATATTACTTTCAGTGTAGAAAATATATATATATATATATATATATATATATATATAACTTTGGCTCAATTAAATGAGCAGAACGGAACTCACTCTCTCTCTGGGCATCTGTTAAACTGTAATAAATGAATGGTCGCCAGGTAATATGTTTAAAGAATGATTTATTATTGTGGGGG
>JAEIHY010015581.1:0-23717 GCA_018904565.1 Drosophila tsacasi | reverse complement strand
TCGTACCACATCCAGAAGTCACGGTGCTCCCGCTGCGGCTATCCCAATGCGAAGACCCGCTCCTTCAACTGGTCAATTAAGGCCAAGAGACGCCGTACCCAAGGAACGGGAAGGATGGGCTATCTGAAGAATCTGCGGCGTCGTTTCCGCAATGGCTTCCGTGAGGGAGGAGCAGCAGCCTCGAAGAAGAAATAAGATTAACTAGGGACCGATGACGAGAACCTAATAAAAAGGACCGAAATGAGTCCGTAATGAAATCCACCAAACTAAGCAACTCGAGTGTTTTAATTAGGGTTTGAGGTTAGATCATAATCCGTCATAGGACAGCCGACATTATTCCATAAGCCCTTTCTAAATACTCCTAACGTGCTTTACAATTTATGTTTTTTGGGGTATTTTGCATGTTTTGTGTGGGAAATGCATTTTATGAATTTTTTATGGCTTTTAATGTACACACCTGCAGATGGGTGTGAGTGTGTGTGAGGGACATAAAAGGCAGGGACAGACAGGGCGAGAAACAACACCTTTTTATATGTCCGCCTCGCCCATAAAGCTTGTGGCGAAAATCTGCTCACGCTTCAGGACCGTATTTCATCCCGACCTGGCCTAATCCGTCGTCGTGTGGATTTCGGGCCAAGAGCACACAGAGCGAAAGAGAATCTTGGCATGATATATTCCCCCGGATTGCCGCTGCAAAAAGTTTTTCTTTCCTTGATTTATGTACAACTCGGGCGCTGCGTCGAAACTTAAAGAATTCAAGGCGACTGGCTACGCCCACTCATTAATTTTTTGGTCTGGACCGCCGCATTGCCGGTCGATTGATGGCTTTTGGTATGTATATGGAACTCATTCTTATGCATTGACTGAATTTTTTAAAAAATAATGATGTCTGCCGACGCGACGCTGAACAAGGCGCGTTATTAATCCGACAGAAATGTAATGCAGAGCTCAAGTGCAGCTGGATTGACGGCGGGCCAGGACAAGCGAAGGAAGCCTTTTCAAGAGAGATGGAATGATAGACTCCGAGGAACACCAGCAGAGTCCAGGGACAATGACATATATTTTACATAAATTAAAGCATTTAAAGTTCAGAGAGCAAAGCTTAGTACAGTTTCATTAATTACTCTCATTAAATTTATTTAAAATACTAACGTAATATAAAAATTAAAAAAAAAAACAAAGGTGCCTAGCTCTCCGCCATTAATAATTAATTTCCAATTTAAAACAAAGAAGGTCTCCCTCTCCCGGCTAACGAGTTTTCCCCAGGCAAAGACCAGGACTCAACTACTCCTCGATAAAGACGAGCAGTGGCTCAGTTCAATCACTTTCCCTGACGCTCTGTTTTCCATTTTCATTTCCATTCCATTTCTCTTGCAGAAACCTCTCCTTCCTTATTTCCCGTGATAAGGCATCGCGGAAGCTCTAATTGCATCTGATTGCACTGACAGTTTTTCCTACCAACTGACAGCTGCAGCAGCAGTAGCAGCAGGCGAAGGAGTTATGGTCTGAGTACGGAATACCCGTACATCCGTCCCGTATCCGTTGACTTTCAATTCGCGTTATTTCTTTCTTGGCTGCCTCCCCCGGCTGCTCCTTCAGTGCACTGCTCATCCGGAGACAATCGTGAGCGAAATTTAAATGCTTGCTGACTTTGCAGCTCACTGAATGACAACAACTACAAATACGACAGAAAAAAAATCAGTAAAAAATACAAACGCAGCAAAAAATGTCGATTGGAAATGTGCTCAATCAACAAAATGGCATTTCTTACAAAGAAATTGCTGAACACGACTTGTAAGGCCTTAAAAATGTTTAATTATTACAGAGGGTTTAATAGGTTTAATATGTTGCATCAAATAATCAATTAAAAAATTTCGGTAGAATTCAGAAAATAAGTATACAATTATTTTTAATTCAATCAATAATATCATGAGTATTCCTTTAAAAAATAAACTTAAGAAAAGGCTTAAATATAAAACTAATACCAAGTAAGTTCTTAAAACACCATATTTTTTTTTGTTCAGCTCTAAACTCTACATTAAGCATTTTAAACACTGCATACTCTCGAACCATTTAGAGACCAAACTTCACTTTACAGTTGGAAGGATAATTTTCATAAATTTAGAGAGAGAGCGAGACACATGGAGAGCCTTCTATTCGGATGACCCCATCATCAGGATTGGCCAAACCGCATTTTGTGGTATTTTTCGTGTTCTGCGGTTGGATTTTCTGATGCTGTTGCATGTTGTCTGCCGACGTGGCATCATAAATTCCAATTCCCCGGCACAAGCTGCGTACAGATGAATAAATACATATATGAACGGGGACCTGGAAGCTGCAACCTGGAACCATGGACGCAGGAGGCCTTCAGAGAGATCCCCGAAAAACACAAATTAAAGTGCGAAAAGAGCAGGTTTCTACAATTGACAGGCCATACTGTCGATACTCTTAATCCCTTTCAATCTCAGCTGGATAAATATTCAATGTCCGAACTCCAATACTCAGCAAAACTCAAATGTTTTGGCGCATAAAAAATGCATAAATTATGCAAACCATTTAAGAGGCAAACAAGAAGGAAAAATCGAAAATGCCTCAACATTTTTGCTGCCTTTGGTCATGGCTTTTGAAAAATTGATGTCGAAATGTCCGACAACTGACCCAACCTCGCCCGGTCTCTCTCTCTCGCTGTGTGTCTAAATGGACATTTGGGCCAGAAGACGAGCGGAGGTCCAGAGCGAAGTCAAGGCAAGACTCTTAACATGGCTTTTAAAACTGCCGGTTACTGGGGAGTATAAAATATTCATGCGTTTTATATATATATGTGTGTGCGGGCTGGGTAAGTTGCCAGGCCTATGTCACAATAAAAGTCAAGAAGCTTTTGCGTGCCGTAATTAATGTAAATCCCCTTTTACTTTTTCTTACACACCATACATACCCCGTTAACGGAGCGAAGTGCACTGCAGTTGTGACCAACTTTCCAAGAGTTTTGTAACATGTCATAATTTGCATATTGGCTGAACTACACATGAGAAGTTTTATTTTATGTAATTGATTTATATCTTTTTGCCGGGAACTGAAAAATCTATTATTAAATCTGAGAACAAGTTACGAGCTCGAGACATGGTATAATTCTAATTTGATTGTGAGCTAGTAGCTTGTAACGTACGAAGATTTCTGGGAATTTATATAAGTCAAGCTTTGGACACAAGATATATGTATAATAGAAAGAGCTACTGCACAGGCAGAGAAAAAAACCACACCAAATTATCTTCATGTGAGTCGATCAACACACATCATTTGTTTTTGTAAACTCGTTAAAGAACCTAACGGAGAGTCCCCGAATGCTAAGCGATCTACTAAAGATATATAATATAAAATATAATTAAGGTATAGGATATAATAATACACACCATATTTAATACATGACATTTTCATTTTATAACAATTCTCGAGGTATCACTCTGGTCTTCACCATTTTCACAGTCATCAATTGGCCCTTTCGACCTGCCCCATTGACAGCTGCAGGCCGCCACCGCCAGAGGGCGCCTGTCAACCTTCCTCTCCCTATATGCAGCCATGTAATTGATTTTCTGTTTACGCACTGCCCCGAAAAGCGGGACAAGAGCAGATGGAAGCAAAGGCAGCAAAGTTGCCGGGCCTGATGCTTCCGGTTACTACTTCTTGTTATTATATTTCATTTGCCGTCAACTTTGTTGTGCTGCCTGATTCGTACACATCGTGAATAACGCAACAACATAACAGTCAAGTCAGGATATAGTAGTTATAGGGACAGGGTTAGAATATTTGATATCCAGTAAGTAGTTTGAATAGTTCAATAGTAGAAAAGGGGATAAGGTTGCTTTTATAAGGGGTTTCTTTGGAATATTCTAAGAGAAAATCTTCAAAATAATTTAGATTATATATGCCAGTTTTTAACTAAGAGAAATTGTTTAAAGTTGTTCAAAGAGTGGAATTTTTGTTTCATTTTTATATTAAGAACATTTTTTTAAAAGCCACTCACTACTAGGTACTTCATTATCCAGAGCCATTAATCCCAGTCTAGCAAATCCTTCCCCCGTTGGGCTCTCTGGGTATTCCCCAAAGTTTCCATTGCAACTTTTGCGATATTTGTGCTGGGCGGATGACAAGAGCGGGATACTACTGCAAAACAGGGACTGGCTGGCTGGCTGGCAGGCAGGAAGTCCGGCGGGGCGCGGGGCACATGCCAACACTTGTTTTCTGTTAAGTGATTTAGGCAAAACTTTTGCACCCTCCTCCCTTCCAGCTTTTGCCCCTGTCAGGAGCGTGTGCCATTCGTGTTTGGCATTTTGGGGCTTAGACACTGCCGCTGCTGCTGCTCCTTTGGTGCAGGCTCCCCGTTCCTGTGCTGCTGCCTGACGCTGCGGTTCCGCTTTGGTTCGGTAATATTCTGAAACATCGGAAATGTTTTACAAAACTTTCGCGCAAGTAACAATAACAACAAGAACAACAAATTGAACGAAAACAGTTTAAATGCTTGCCACATAATCGCCGTCAAGTGAAATTCATTTTCTTGACAAACAACATGAACCTCAAAGGGGAGCTCCGCTTTCACAAATTCCCGCTTTTGAGTTGCTCAAAGGAAATTGAAATTGTTAAAAGTGTGTGTGTGTCGGGAAACTAGAAGAACTGTCAAACTGGTTTAGCGACTGCCAAAGATTGATGATTGCGCATCCCAGGTTGCGTGCTTTTGGATTGTTCAGGAGAGGTTCTGAAATGAGAAGGATTTTTTGTTTTTAGTTAAATATTAATCTATTTCTTAATATATCTTAAAATAATATCTAAGAGAGGTCTTGTGAGGCATTAAGGGAGTAAGTAAAGGACAAGAGAGCTGCGAAATCGAACTTTTATGGAAATAAAGATATATTTAAATGCTTGATAAAAATTCCTAATAAATACCTCGTCAAATACTCGACTTCCAACTGCATAATAAAAATGCCAAGCCACGAGCATTATGAATACCTGTCTCACATAATAATCGGCATTACCTCCTTCTCATATTTATTTCGTTATTTTCCCCGCATAATATTCGATTTTGGCAACCTCTATCTCTCTCGGGCGGAGGAGGAGCTTGACAAGTTTACTTACTTTGCCGCTATCTGACAGCATTAAAACTGTCTCCTCGAATTCTGACTTGCCAGAAGAATTTCTCGCCGACTAAAGTTTGTCTGGGTAACCATATTACATGGATAACACCCACAAAACACTGGCAACATCACCAGCAGCAGCAGCAGCAGCAGCACGCGAGAAATGTTTCGTGACAAAGAATTCCAAGAGCTCGGTAGAAAAAATAAAATAAAACAGGGGGAAAACCCCGAAAACGGAAGGAAAATTGAGCTAGAGATGAAGAAAAACGTTTGCGGGACGACATAGTAAAGCGTGGCAAGTAGGGAAACTTTGAAGTTTTATTAAAAATACACACCGCAACATTCCTCAAGAACTTTTCGCACACGAAAACGTGAGATAATTTACTAGAAGCGAACTGGACGAGGCTGCTCTGGCTCTGGCTCTGGCTCCGGCTCCGGATCCTACTCCTGCTCCTTCTTGCAGGTGGAAAAGCGTAGCCAAAAACCGGCAGCGAAGTGTCAAGTAGTTTGGATAAACTTTTGTGACAGCTCAATTTGGAAGGGAAAATGTATGTAAGCCAGCTGCTCTGCTCTGGAGAATATTAGAATATTAATAGCGAGCTTTGCAAGGGGACAACTAATGAGCGGAAGTCCTCTCTCAGTCCCTCCTTGGGGGAAACTTAAGGGATAGTTAAGTCTAAAGAAAGCCTTGATGTGGGTTCTCATACGAGTGCGTCGGGGAAAAGTGTAGGATTTAAGTCAGAAAGTTTGGCCAACAAATCGCAAAAAGGAACGGAGGACTCTGTCTAGCCAAGGGACGGGGTCAAGAGTCACTCAGCCGAAAAGCAAACTAACTAAAATAATGCATTTCAAGATAAAGCGAAATAGATTTTCTCAGAGTTCATAAGAAGGTTAAAAAATATATTAAATATAATAGAAATAAAACTCACACATTGCTTCCAAGCTAGAAATATTTCCCAGACAAAGAAAATAAGATTTCATTAATAAAAATTAATACATATTAATGGAGCCCCACGTAAATTTCTTAGATAAATTCCCCACTAATTATTCCTAGAATTTGATTCCTGTTAAACGTGTCTCCGTATCCTTGCATCTACAAGGAACATATTGATTGAGAAGGAGCACATGAAACCGTGTGGAAACACCTCCGAAGGTAAAGACAAACACAGCTGCTGATGCACAATGGCACAAAGATCCCGAGACATGCACTTAACTAACCAGTTCCGCCCATCCTTCCGATTGCCATCGCTCCAGTTTGGCCGGTGGAAAATTAACAACATGTTGTGGTTATGGAAATTAGCTGAGGAGGATGACAAACACTGGATGTAGTGGTGGTGCTGTGCGTGCCAAGATTTATGCCCCAGAAACTAGAGCATATCCTGCGTCCCCGAAACACGGAGACACACATGCTCTGGTCTGGTCCGTGTGTTGACAGGCAGCAAGCAAGGACGATGTGGAAACGGAGAACAAACCCTCTGGCTAATTGGTATATTTATTGCTACTTAAATGCCCAAAACTTGTTGCTACTTTTCACCTCGTATTTCAAGCACTTTTCCAGCTGGCAACGCCCCCAAGATGTCGGACACCAAGCAGCAGCAGGGAGGAGGATCGCTGCCAGCCAATGAACGATCGTCGGGGCTATAATTAGGCGCCCCAGCAGAGGCAGCCATATGTTCTCGATTTCTAGATCTCTCGCACAGCCCGCCAGCCAGCCAGCAGCCACTCTTTCGATTTTTTTGAGGCTAATTTCAGTGGGCACACGACTTTGGCACGGTTTAGTATCGTCGCGACAATTATCGTAATTAACTCGTTTATGTGTTGTGTGCCAATCCAATTACCAAGTTCGCACAACACGGCAGGCAGGATGCCCCGAATCGTGGCACTCGAGCAGATCACAAATTAATTCAATCAATCTTCTTGGCAAACCTAAGGAATATAGTTCGGAATTAAAATAAAAAATCAATTGAATTGAAAGTGTTTCTGGACTTGCCTCAAATTCGTTTCGATTTCCTCGCCATGTTGAATTACCAGCAGCAATTGCATTCGCTGCCCGTCGGCAATCCGGGCAACTTTTACTACGGCCCGACGGCAACGCACTCGCTTACGGGCGAGGCTTTTCCGGCACACACTCTTGAGCCGGAGGATAAACAGAGCGTTCGGGAGGGAGGTCCTTCGAGTGCTCGAGACTTGGACAAAATGCACAGGTTCTCCGTGAACAATCTCATCGATATGAAGCACGAGGGCTATGCCAAGGGGAAACTTGCCATGGAACTCAACAATAATTATGGTGAGCAGCTGAATAGGTGGATTCAAAAATAAAATAATTATAAATTAAAAGGAAATTCATACAGAATAAATGTGGTAATAAGATAGAGTTTTTAAGTGATTCATTGCAGACGTATAGACATTATGAAACAAGGTGGTTTTTGACTAAATTTGTCATACTTTTATCCCCAGTATTTTTGTGTGAAAACTTATCAGGTGTGTAAATAATTAAAAGCCCAACAAAGTCACCAGTTTCTCGAGTACCTCTCTATTAATTTGCTTTATTCTGAGGGCAACTTGATTCAGTTCAACTTTAAAAGCCTATCAATCGGCATAATTCCCTGAAACATATGTGTATCCTTCCCAAGTGCGTGTGCAACAGAATGCCAAATGCCCAGGGAGTTCTGGTAGTCAAGTGCTTATGCAATATTCCAAACTGAAACGGGGACTAAGACAAGGACTCTGAAAGGTTTAGAGAGTGCCTTGCCGCGCCTGTGGCCTAATTCATAAATGATAAATTCAAGATGAGAGCCAAGAGAATTTATGACATTATTCGCACAACTGCATATTCAGGTGTATATATCTATATTATTACACATAAGAAAGTGGGCATATAGTATATAGTACATATATATAGTAAAGATTCAACAGAGAGGCCACTCATGGATGACAATTAGGTGCCAGATGTGGGCGACATTCGCTCGTTGCCGGTGCAATGTCATCTCCGTGCATTTTTCCTGTTGCGGTTGCGGCTTAACCCCCTATAAGCCCCCGGTCTTCGCCCACAATTTTAACCCGAAACGTGAACGAGAGAGAGGCAACTGTCAACATATTGCTGCTGGTTGTCAGGCTCAGCATAATTCGCTGCCAGATCCTTGCCGAAAAAAGCGGAAAACGAAAAATCCGTGGAACTCTTACGATTCCTTTCTCGCTCCGTGTCGCTGCTAGTTTTCTTTATTTTTTATTCGTTTTTACTTTTTTTTTGTTGGTTTTCCCTGGCAGAGGAAACATTTCCGAGCCGACAACACTTCAACATTGTCAACATGACAAAACGTAATCAAAGCTGACATGATATTCCCTCAGTGGCCGCATGCCTTTGAAGCATCCGAGGTAGCTGCTAGCGAGTGGCTGCCGCAACCACGACTATAATTTTCAAGTGGAGCATATAAAACGCCAGTCCCGCTGTAACCAGTCCCAGACGCAGCACACGCACTGTGGAGCGCCCTCCTTCTCCTCCTCCTCCGACGGTCCCTCCCTGCCCTGTTTATTTTCGTTCGCTCCATTGGATTGCAACATGTGCTAGTTGCAGCGAGACACTGAGGGGAAATCTAGGATGGAATCAATCACAAATCGGGTTTTATTCTATTTAATTAAAATGTTATAATCGATCTCTCTCCTACGCTTTGCCTGCAATGTATAAGCAATAGCGAGCAAGAAATTTTACTTTTTAGCTGCTCTTTGAAAGAGTTTCTTATTTTGTTTCCGTGCGTTCTTGTAGGTATAATTTGAATATTTTAAATATAAAATCGATTTGTTATAATTACATGACATCGAAAAAAACATTTTCTTCAGTGTAGCCCCACCAAAAAAAAAAAAAAAAACGGAAAACCTTCACCCCTTACGGCTGCCGCTGCACAAATCTGATTGAGGTTTCCCTTTCGATTTGTTGGTTTTTTATTAAGCTGCAACTGTTTTTTATCGCTCGTTCGGCAATTCAAATTAAAGATCTTCCCTTCACTCACTCCCTAAACGGCCTCCGCGAATCCCCGGGGACATCGCCACTGCAGTGGCTCTTGTTTCCCTTTTTTCTCGTGTGTGTTTGCTTCGAGCTGATCTACGACGATGCAGTTCCCAAGTTCTTGGACAGCTCGGCTGACAAATTGAGACAAATGGCGTGGGTTGGAGGATATCTGATGTTGATAGGGCTAGTCACGGAGCTGGCCACCCTGAAGCAGAGCCAAGAAATTCCCGAACAAGATGGGAAAAGCGAGGAATCAGAAGATGCTATTTATCGGTATGTTCCAGGGAAATCAGCAAGGTCGAGTGGGATAATAATAGTTTAAAGATAATAATTAGTTTAACAAGTTTTTAAATAAATATAATTATGTATAGATGTTTTAATATTAAAAGAAAGTCAATATCCTTCAAGGGTTTAATAATTGAGTAAAAATTGATATAATTTCAATATAATGAGATAAAAAGTGATATATTCAAAAGAATATTATAAATAATGCTTCAATGTTCCTAAAACTTTGTAGCATTCCCAATAAATAAATAGAAATCTATAAAATTACCTACTAATATATATATTTTGAACAGAACACTTAAAAACCTCTCTTATTTTCACTAAATGATTACCTAGGGAAAATATACTCAAATATCTTTTAAATTCAACTTAATTCCTTCATCTTTGGCGCCTTTTCAGAAAATATGTATCTCCTAATTATTTTTGGTAAGAACGTTTTCCAAACGTAAATTCTATGGAAAATCAATTAACGGTAGCTGAAAACGAAGAAAGGGAAAAGAGCTCGCGCTTATGGCCGCTTAATGTCACAATTTCACTTTAATTAATAGATCGTAAATGTGTGTTGGCTCCGAAATTAGTAGACAGCTGTCCGCCGTTGTCGTCAAAAGATATTTTATGGTTTATGCCATTTGTTTATGACCTGCGCCCCGGCCGAACCGAGGGCAGGATAGGGGATATCTTCAAACGGAATGCAAAATTTTATGTCCTATGTTCCCATAAAAGTAACGAAACTTCCAAGGGGCTGCCAAATTAATTGATATCCGCTGGCACTTATCGATTATTTACGAGCCACTGTCAAGGAGATTTTGCATTCGTTGCTACGAAACTAAAAGTGAAAATTCCTTATTTAATGGCTCCCTGATTGCAGGCCCCATTGGCGCAGGAGGAAGTGGAGGAGGAGCGGGAGCAGGAGCCGGAGGAGCTGCTATCTCAGTGGGCCACTCAAGGAAACCGCGGCGCAATCGCACCACCTTCAGCTCCGCCCAATTGACGGCCCTGGAGAAGGTATTTGAACGGACGCACTATCCGGATGCCTTCGTTCGCGAGGAGCTGGCCACCAAGGTGCATTTGAGCGAGGCGAGAGTTCAGGTGAGTTTCGTCGTGGCCCATCGATTTTTGTGCTCAAAATGTTGCAACAAGTCAGAGATGATAGTTGGTTAGTTGCACGAAATTAGGTCACTTGACTTTAATTCACAAAATATATGTACTATAAGCTTTTCATTGCTGACAATATCAGGGACATGTAACATGCTAAATATTGGATTTAATTTTTCGGGAAAGTCAACAAAAGAAAACACGTTTAAGCTGCAAAATCCATTGTTTTAAGCTCTCTTCTTCTTTGCTCTATTAAATATGAATTTATTTACTGGTTAAAGAAAATAAAGCAATGAATAAAATGAGTAAAATAAACATTCTATCCTCTCTCTCTCTCTTGAATTATTCACGCCTTATAACTGCCAGATCCAAGGCTAATACCTTCAGTGAGGCCCGTAAATCACTGGAATAGAGAACATGCTCGAAATTGGGGGCAATTTGCATAGTTGAACCTTGGCTAATTCCTTTATCAATTACTTCTACGCCCCGTTTTCCCAGGTCTGGTTCCAGAACCGGCGTGCCAAATTCCGACGGAACGAGCGGAGCGTGGGCTCGCGGCCGCTGCTGGACACAGCTCCTCAGCTGGTGCCGGCGCCCATTAGCAATAATATGCACAAATATGCGAATCTGCCCCATCATCCGACGGCAGTGGCGCCGCCGCCACCGCCACCACCTCACGGGGCATATGCCCTGAATTTCGGGCCACTGGAGCTGCGCTCGTGCCAGAACTATACGAACTGCTATGGCGGATTCGGGACGAATTCTTCCACAGGCAACGGACTCTGCGGCTCGGCGTTCTTTGGAGCAGCCACCAACTACTGTGTGGCGGCCAACTATGCAAAGAACGCCGCCTATCCGCCGCTCTGATGGCTATCATCCTTTTAATGGGCCCCACGAGGTTACACCCAAACATACTATACATATATGTATTTCAATTAGCCAAATTGCATTAATGCTTAAAAGTGTATTAAGACTAATATATTCACTCGCCTCTCTACCTGACTAATATTTATATTTATACGATTCTTAACGAGATGCGACGCCAAATAAATAACAGTTTCTAAGAGAATATATTTCGGGGATTTTTGCCTGTATTCATTTATTATATTAATGGTGGGGTTTTGTAATACTAAAAGCATATAATAAATGTGGTATGTGTATAAAAAGAACAGATAAATTCCTCTAATCTAATCTATTTAGCTTTTAGCAGATTATTTGTCAAGAATTCAACTGAAATAATATTTTGTAGAAATAATTAAGAATTTGATGGGGTTTTTATTCATTGAGTATTAGTATAAAGCATTTTCAAAGCCTAACCATTTCTTGATACTCTTAAAGAGCAAATAGTTACTAAGTTTTACACTCTAAACCTGATCAATTCTCTTCTAAATTTCACATACTTAAATCCATCTCATTTTAAACCAATTAAAGCACATTTCCAATACCCTAACCCCCGTCAAAATTCTTCTCCTCTGTGGAAATGGTTGATTGAATTCATCATCTTGTGAGCTACAAGCAATTAGCTCTCATCTCCTTGCCGATATGCAAAAGTTTTCCATTTATTAAACTGTCAGTGGCGTATGAAATTGACATGGCTTATTTAATTATTTACTTAGTAATATGATTTAATTAAAAATTCATATCACCGCGCACAGACCTCAAGGGTTCCTTCCATCTGTGTGTGTCTGTGTGTGTTTCTTCACCCGCATGTGTTAATTTGTATAATAAAACTTAATTAAAGTCAAAACAAATAAACAAACGGGCGAGAGGAGACGAAGACGCAGTCGAAGTCGAAAACACATTTACAAACAGTGAGGGAAAACTTTTGCATAGCCACAAAAACGTTGGCAAAAGCGAAGCCGCAATCAAAGTTGATTAAGATTGTGGAAATCTCGGTTTTCCATGGCAATTAAAAGTACAGATTGCTGTTCGCCCGTAAGGAGCACAATAGCTATGTGTGAGCAGTGCACTCTCAAACGCATTCCCAAAAGTCAGGAGATGGAAGGAGCATTCCTCCCCATCCCCCCCACATATAGATAGTAGATCCCATCCACTTGAGAAAAGGTTAACAAGTATGTAATATATTTAAATGCAAATAAAAATTCCCTTTTATCCGCAGGCCAGACCAGCACACATGACAGGGCCAAACAAGCTGGGAACGAATGCGAAATGCAAATTAACGTTCGGAATGTGGAACGGTTTGTGCAGCTAATTTGCATAAAGCGTTGGCGCTCCGAGCGTAAAACATTTTTACAATATTTACGAAATTGCAATAATGTTTGAAAAGCAGAACACAGAGAAGCGAAAGCATTGGAGAAATGCGTTTTGTCCCTGTTCCGGCTCCTGCTCCTTCTCATGCTTCTGTTTCTCCTGCTGCGATGCGGCAAATTGTTTGCCGGGCGTAGGACGACATTTTTGCTGACAGGCGAACATGTTGCAGGAGTCCTCGAAAGCGAAATACAAATTTATGGGCCAAACAACAGGAGACGAGATACACAGTACACACACACACACACACGCATCGCGTCCTGTCAAATCAAATGGCAAACGGAAATGCCAGAGCAAACGAGGTCCTTGTGTGAGCTATGCGACTGTGTATCTCCCCATTTCCCCCTTGGATGTTTCACCTAAACGAAGAATTGTTTGAATTGGACAGTTAATATTAATCAATGGCACACTTTTACGCTTTTGTTTTTAAGTTTATGGAGGGTAGAGCCATATTTATCATCATTTGATGATTAAATAAGAAAGGGATAGAGTTTTATGAGTGAGGAAACAACATGATGTTCACTTAACCTATTGCAAAAAACTTGTATCCTACATTAATGAATTCTAAACTGATTTAAGCAAATATTTTTACAGACAATAAATTAAATATATTTACTATCAATTACTAATTAATTATATTAAGTAAACACCACCCTAAACCTCAACTGAATGTATAAAAAAGAGAGCGACAGTTGGAATCCCCCCTCATCAAGCTCTATAATTAGGTGATAATTTCTGGCTCTGTTAAAAAGCAATTATTTATAAGGGACACCTAATGAACGGGGGCTTCACGCAGATGCGTGCCATGTTCCAGGTCCCCACACATCATATGCGGCATAAAGATGACAAGGGCAACATTGTCAGATGAAAGGGAAATGCGATGCCATGCGATGCGATGCGATCGCGGAGGATGTGATCCCGGTGACAGCTTCTTAAGTTCCATGCCGACACAGGAAAAGATTTGTGTACTGTCAGCGTTTCTGGGTTTGAGAGCTGTCAAAATATGTCACATGGATGATGGATACATCACATGGATCGTAAAAAGAGGGAAGGCGCCGATGAAATGGAAAACGAAAAGATCATAAAACAGACAATATGATTACATTATAGTTGCACAATTAATATGAAATTAAAATGAAGATCTCATAAAGCATTGAAACTCTTTTGAAAGAAATGTCTAAATTCTAAATACTGTCATAGAAATTATGACACTTATTTTTATTTAGCTTAGATTTAGAAGCAAAAAAATCTTGGAATAGATTGTAGATCTCTACAAAATTCAACGCTTTGTCAAGGATTTGGATACGCCCAGCTCAGTGTCTCCATCTCAGGCAGAGTACGAGGAGCAGAGACAGCAAAAGCCACAACACCAAGGTCGGAGATCCAAGAAGACCAAACCCACAGTTACGTGCCTTAAAGAGATCAACGTTTCGGTTGGTCTGTGAATTGGCATAGTAGTAAGCGGAAAGCAAATCATCCTCGTAGCCCATAGCTCCACAATTCTCCCTGAGTTTTGTGGTCAATTGCATCGACTGGTTGAAGCACTGTCGATGGCTGAAGCCAAAGAAGAAATTCTCCGATTGATTGAGATAGTTCAGGCACAGGACATTGTGCAGATCCAGCAGTTCTACGGTGAGGCACTCGGGCACTTGCAGGTAGCCAAAGAACAGCAGATACGAACTTTTCTGAGCCTCCAACTGGAAGATGCTGTACCGATCCCACTCCCTCATATACCTGCACTCATCCATTTTGCAATGCTGCGGCGGCACCCTGCCGGAACATATCCATTTCAGGCGGCTCTTGAAAAGGGAACCACACAGCTTCTCAAACGGTTTCTTCAAATTCATTTCTCACGGCTACACGAATGGGAAAATTTTGAATATATTAAATACAAATTGTGTTTGCTTTCTGTTTTGTTTCTAGTTTGTTTTATGAATATGTGAATCACAGGTGACCTGTTTGTCAGACAACGACGACAGCAGCAGGTCTTTAGAACCGGAATGATAATCTATTTTATCCCATCGATTCGCGAGACAATTGTGTTTGTTTACTAAAGTTTTATGGCTTCGAAACCAACATTAAATTTCATTCGTATTAGCCAAACGGCAAAGCATAAAAGTTGTTAAAAAACTAAATAAACTGGTTTAGAGATGGGAACAAAATTAGTTACAACTTTCTGTAATATGGCATAAGAAATCGCTATGAAAAATAGCTATGACAATGCGAACCTAAAGCCAAAACGGATGGTTTTACCTAGCCTGAGGCAGGAGAGAGTCGGCAGTGAAAACTGGTGACCAGTGAAAAAAGGAACCCTTGTAAATTAAGATGAATATTCCTATTACAAACACCTCTTGATCCAGAGTATTCCTGCCAATAACCAAGGTCAGGTTATTGACGCTCTCAAAATGTATGATCTATATATCAATCTCACTTAATAACTTTATTACCAAAATATTCAAGTACTGCCGAAAGACAGCTTTAAGTACAGGGAATCCCAGAACGCAATTATTCAAAATAAAACGCAAAAGAACAAGCTACCCATTAGCATGTGTAAAATTATGGAAAATAAAACAAAATGGGAAAAACATTTGATGGTATTTTCAGAACAGACAATCAATTTGGCCCGAGAGCCGCGAATTGAATAGAAAACCCATTAATGACAGGCTTGATTAGCATAACGTATTATAAATATATAAAATACAAAGTGTGCGTGTGACTAAGCGAATGTGTGATAACCGACGAAAACAAAGCACCGGCGAAATTTCATACCTATAATTATACAACACACATATGTATATTGTCTGTGGATGGTTTGTATTTCATTTTATTTGATTTTATGCTAATATGCGAGCGGGCCGAGTGATTCCCAAAATCCCACATTAAGAGCGTGAGTTGGCGAAAGGTTAACCCCCAAAATCTGCGAGAAAACTGGTCTCCCCGAGGGGGATGGTCATCGATATATTGCTTTGTTTTGTTTTGTTTTCGCCGCGAATTGTGTCATTTTCGATAAATGGTAGAGAATGGAGCACAACCTGACACCGCCTCCAGAACCAGACGAGCAGGTTGTTGAACCACGCACCGAAATCTGTTTATAAAACGCGCCGCCGCTGCCCAAGTGATCAACAGTTTCAAACGTAACGAACTAGAGTACAAACCAACATCCAAGATGCGTGCTGCCGTCGTCGTGTTCCTCTTTGTGATTCTCGGACTCCTCAGTGTCCTGGAGGCGGTGCCTGCTCCTCAGTTTTATGGCGGATATCCTGGTGGCTACGGTGGCTACGGCGGTTATCCCGGCTACGGTGGATTCCGCGGTGGCGGTTATCCTGGCTTCGGCTATAACCGCGGCGGTTTTGGCGGCGGCTCCGCCAGTGCCCAAGCTTCCTCGTCGGCTTCAGCTGGTGGTTTCGGCGGTGGCTTCTACGGCTAAATACTAGCTTTAGTATGCCTTAACTTAGCCTAAACTTTGTAATATTTTTAATGATAAATAAACTAGATAAAACAAACTTGTGACTCCAAAAAATCGATGTGTTTAAGCTCACTCCTTCCTTTCCCAAAACTGTATTACATTTTCTTAATTTATTAATAAGTTCCCTGCATAAAAGGTCAGAGTATTTGATGAATTTAACTTTTGCAGCTGGAAAAATGCCAACATCTTGCGGGGGCAGGCGAAAAACTTTGCAGCCCAAAATGAACTTTCACTTGGCCCCAAAAATTTGGTTTCGCCACAGCTGTGGCATACATTTCCCTCTGAGCCGCAAGTAAATCAATGCAGCCAGCAGTCTTCGGCGATGTCTTCGTCCTCGAAGGATGCCAAAGCCGGGTCAAAGCCTGTGAATGTGCATCGAACTTGGTTCAACGACTTTGCGGCATCATTAAAAACTTTTTTTGCCACGGCATCTTGAGCTGTCCTTAGCCGGAGCGGAGCAGAGCTCTCCACTGACTTTTGGTAGCACACACACACACACAACCACACATCTGGAGGACATCTTATCCTCATATTGTTATTTTTTGAATTTATGTATGTCCTTCGGCCAGAGACCAGAGAATGCAAGTTAAGCTGAATAGCTTCTTTGGACGCTGTTGACGTTGAGTCGAAAGTTGCATTGATGGTCGCGAACGAGGCTACGTCCAGCTCCTGCCACTGGCCATTCAATGTCGCGGCTCTGGCATTGATGTTCATCCATTGTGTCCTCTCCATGTCGTGTGTCGTGTGCATCCTCCACCACCATTGGCCTTTCCATTCATGGCGGCGCCTGCAAGTCATGGGCTTTCAACGGCATAATATAATAACGCGTTTATGTCCTTTCAGCAGTTTTATGATGGCAATGGCAAAGCCAGAAGACCTGGCCGAGGATGTGTGTCCGTCGGTAATGACACGGCTAGGAAAGTTCTCATATA
The DNA here is from genome assembly GCA_018904565.1 of Drosophila tsacasi. Lineage (NCBI taxonomy): Eukaryota > Metazoa > Arthropoda > Insecta > Diptera > Drosophilidae > Drosophila > Drosophila tsacasi. The sequence goes on along the minus strand of JAEIHY010015581.1, from coordinate 6,539 downwards.
AATAAGGATTTTATTGGCGTATCTGTAAAGATTCTGTGATCTCTGAAGATTGTGTCAGACAAAGGACGTATTTTAAGGTAATTTTGATATGAAATACGGATGCTATGATTTCTTATTTAACAAAGAATTAAATATAAAACTATATGAAAAACCAGTGGATACATGATTTTAAACATAGAATTTCTTTAATGACTTTAATGACTTCAATTTTAAAATATTAAATCCTTTACAAAAATGAACTCTTTCTGCTGACTCAAAGAGGGGACTCCATTTGGCCCGCCTGAAAAATCAAACAATTGTCTAATCCCAGGCAATTTACATCCTGCCAGTCAGCCAGTTGCCAGTCGTCAGTCGTCGGAGGACTAAATCAAGGATTCTTTTCGGCAACACGTAAAGGGCGTTACCAAGGGGTAGTGGAGGCAGCAATGCCAATGGAGTGCAAACTGTTCGCCTAAAATATGTCAATCGGAATGTAAATCATGGCGTAATTTGCATTTTGAGCAAATCTGCTTCAATTGAAATTGTCGGCGCTGGTCTCCGTTCCTCCTCCCACCCCTCCTCCGCCATCGATGCCCGATGATGCATTTGTTTCTGCTGCTGGCAACACGTGAGTTATGGCAATGATTTTGACAATTGTCAAGCGACGGGACACGCCCACCTCCATGACGACGGCGGCAATGGGCGTACAGCCGACGCATCCGTTACGTGTGCGGTATATGTGTACAGATGTTTGTATATATGTATATAGATGTTTGCTCCTCGAATTCGGCGGACACAATAAATCTTGACTCTTGTTATCCAACATAATTGCGTTGACGTGTCCCGATGCGAATTCAAATCATGTTAATATATATTTTCACCACTGATTGCCAGCGGGGGAAAATGCCTCAGAGTTTAAGAGAGATAGTTTAGGGGAGAAATATTATCACTCATTTAGTTTTAGGTTTGAAAAGGTTAGAAGGAATATTTTAATATATTTATATCTTTTATCAAAGGTTCACAATTACATAAAATTTGTCAACTTAAAAATATATAAATTTTTTGTTTTAAGGGTACTGTTTACCATTTGTACTAAATTAATCGATTTTGTATTGAGCATTATGACGCCTCAAGCTCATACAGAATAATTAGTGAAAGCCAAAGTTGTAAGATATATAGTAGCCACTCTATGTTCAAACTTGATATCAAGAGAGCTACTTTCTACAAAATGATGTGTAATTTAAGGTATATAAAATCAATAGAAAATATATACAATTATAAAACATTATTTATTTGTTTATGTAACAAACTAAGCTAAGCATACAATGTAAAACTTAATATTAAATTATCCAGCAATTGCTATATAAAACATTAAATGTTTATAAATTTAAACTTTCAAAGAGTTCCCCCAAAATCTCTAAAACGTTTTATTAAAAATACAAAAATATAGCTTTTAAGTACGCTTGAAACGTGCTCCTTTTTATTTTGCTAATAGGATTTACTTATAAGCCGATTGTAAAAAGGAAATTGCATAACTCGAATATAAATTGTAGAAACCACAAAATAGAAAAAAGAAATAGAGCAAAAACTTTGGCAAAAGGAATTAGATTTGCATTCGGCATTCAGCGTTTTGTTTTTTATTTTTGTATAAATCGGATTTATTGCTAAAATTATGTTTTGATTTATTTTATTTTTCATTTTATTTATGCCTCCCCTAACTCCCTGTCTCTCTCTCTCTCTCTCTTTCTCTCGCTCGACCCTTTCACCTGCTGCCACTTCCACAATTCTCCAACTAAGAATGCCTGCGTGTGTGTGTTTGTGTGTTTATGACACAACTTTCATCACGTACAACGTAGAGCAGATGTGCATACGCCAAAAAGTATGCAACAGCAAAACGTGATTTCGTTTTAAATTTCAACTGCGAGTGCTGTCAAAGCAGAATTTATTTGCTGAACGCATTCATTTGGAAATTATCGAATAGGAAATTATTGGCTCCTGCTCTGGCAGGACGCGTAGCCTTGTTTTGTTGCCATTCATCCATACGTATGTACATATGTACATGCATACATATATTGTGCCCGTAAGCCTTCGCCGTACGGTTCAAACGTGAGCATTCAAATCGTTATAATAAATTCTTGGCAGACGAACAGGAAATGATTAAGAAATTTACAATAGTTGCAGGGCATTCTAATGGCAGATTAAGCCAAATCAATCTGTCTGCGATTATTTACAAAGTTTTAGCAATTAGGCAATGCTAGTTGACAGTTTTACTGTTTACCTAAGTGGAATATAAGCTAAGAGTATTAGAAAAGTAACTACTCCGTGTGGGAGAGAAAAAGTGCCAAGCTTTCTCGGGATTCAGGCTCGATAAGCAAAAATCGTGTAGAGCGGTTTTAATTCCGGGTCAAACCGTTATTTCATAGAGTTTGTGCGTCACGTGACCTGTTAGAACTATTTTCTTAAATTTCCCATGACCAGATGAAACTGCAACAGCATTAGGATATAATACCACACACTAGTGATCATGCCAAACCACAGACTTCGATTCGGTTGATACAGTCCACAAGTCCATAGCTCCAGCTTCGAACTGTTTTTATAGGACACAAAGGCACTTATCTAAAAATATAAAATTTCACAAGGATTTCAATTTTTATTTAAATAATCTTAAAGTCACATCAACATACCTCCTTCGACCAGCGATACTCGCTCCAGGCGTGCCGAGCCGCGCTCTGGTACTCCACAACCACATCGCACATGTAGTCAATAAGGTAATAGTCCAGAGACCGCACGTGATAGCTAACGAAACCGTACACCAACCAGAAAATCGGTGTCGATATGCCAAAGGTGAAGAAGGCACCCCAGTACGCTTGGATTACGCCAATAATAAAGTTGTCGATGCGAGAGGCTAACATCTGTGGACCGTAGATCTTGTTTATATTGATGGCTGTCTTGGTCAGAGCGGAGTGTAGGGACCACAGGTGCTGCAGCTCTTCCAGGGCTCGCGGGGATCTTGATGGCGACGTTATGATAGCCTCTAAGCGTCTATTGACGCAATCCAAGCCCCGAGCAATGTGCCACAAGGCAAGAAAGTAGCCCATTGGCACCATGAGCAGCACATTGTTGGCATTGCTCAGGAAAACAAATCTCACTATCATCCAAAATTTGAAGACCTCAATCGAGTAAAACAAAAAAATTGTATCCGTGAGGCACAACCACATTACCGCAAAGAACTTGATATACAGCAGCATCATTAGGAATCGTCTTATGCCCTGTCGGCAGCGTTTCTCTTCCTTTAATAGCTTCAGCAGCAAGGGCTCCATTTCCTTCAGGGCCGTGTCCCGAAATCCTCGCGATAAGATTGTATATACGATGACACTATAGGTCACCAGGTACCTCACATTGTACGTGATTAGGATGAGTTGTGGAAAGTCCCCCTTGGTCTGAAAAAGGATTCGTGTGTACCACATAACAAAGGGCAGCAGGGTAAGGGTTAGCAAATTCGAGACCAGAGCATAGTATCGCGAAAATATGGAGCTGCGGAACCGCGCCTTGACGAAGCGATGCGAGGTTATTCCAATCAACAGCGAATAGTTGAAATAAAAGTTCACCAACGATTGAATCATGGCTACGACCACGTCCTTTGTCGACGAGCTTCGAAACTCAACTGATGTCATTAGTCTTTTGTAATGAATTAAAGTGCTTTTATCTATGAGAGTGTGCAAGAGTGTGCTCTAGATTTACAACAAATAGATAGATATAATAACAAAATATAGATTCTATAAGCTTGACCATGATATTACTCAATTATTAGCTAGGCGGAACTGCACTAACACAATGAAGTAGCACAAAATGCCTTCCGCCATGAGGAGCCAGGTGGTCCTATTGGCTTTGAACAGTCCGCAGACCATTAAATCGAGCTTCATACTTTTTTGGTAGAGGATAAAAGCATTCAACTGAAAATAAAGACAAACTTTAATATTTTCTATATATATTTTATTTCAGTGCATTGCAAAACCACCTCTTTTGACATCGTGCCTTCGGTAACTGAGTCCATTCGCATATTGTGATACTCGACTGTTAAATCAAGTATATAGTCGTTAAGGAAAAAGTCCAGCATGTTTGTTGCGTGCAAGATAGCAAGATAAAAGAAATACCAAGGAAACCCCTCAAGGTTCAAGATGAAAATCACCACGTAGAAGTCTATCACACTGAACAAGAAGTGGATAACTCTCAAAGCCAACATCTGAGACTCAAAATATCCGTTCAACCTTTGAGCTGTTCGACTCAGATTTATGTGCAGTTTCCACAAATGAGAAATCGAGTGCGGTCTTAGACCTGTAATCAGCTCTTCTACGCTCCGATTGATTAAATCATAGCCTTGGGTAATGTGCCAGAACGATATAAAGTGGGTATACGAAGATCCGTTTAAGGTATTGTACCCAAAGTTAACTACAACAGATGTCAGAAGAAAGCCAACTGGATATCCGAACAAGAACGGTATGAAATGAATTGCCACCGTTTTGTAGACCCATGTAAAGATTTTCAGGTAGAGCAATCTCCGTAATTTTTGGCTCGTTTTTATGCCACATCGTTTACTGGCACGATCCAATCGAATGATTAATTTCTGTAGTTCCAAAAGCATTCGGTCTCTGCCACTCCGAGAGGCCACAGTGTAGACGATCACTGCATAGTTGACCAGATGAACGCCAAACGGTGCCAGCTTCATGAGACGTGGCAATATGTTGAGCGATGAAATAAAAACGGATGTAAGCCACAAACAGTGGGCAACACTACCAATAGAATAACGTTTACAGTCCAAGCGTATATCTGCGTCATCCTTGTTTGCCGGAATCTGCCATTCACAAGTTTGTAGGAGGTCAGGCCGATGAGTAAGATGTAGATGTGACAGAAGGCCAGTAGTTTCTTCATGTTGTAAATGAACCGATTTTAAGGAACTGCAAGTGCAACTGCAACTGACTTTTGGATACTGGTATCCTTTACGTTAAGCTATGACCCGTTACTCATTATCATTATCAACGATGTAAAGTCACTCCAAAAGTCCAATATATGACACAATCCGTACTGGATCTGGTTTGGGGAAATGTTTTTAAATGTCGCTTTTATCTCTTAATATTCCAAAGTGCTCTTCTATAGTCTTATTACATACAGTTTTCTGAATGTGTCCTTCTTTTGCTTAAGGATTCAAGTGTTTAAAGAGACTATTGTTTATATCAATCTTACAGTAAAAAAGATATGATCTCGAAATATTCTATTGGTTGCACATAGCCAAATGAAATTGCATAAGCAACATGGAATGGATGATGATAGAAGCTATCATGCTTAGCCATGTGTTCCTATTAGCCGGATACAGTCCGCAGACCAGCAATTTAATCCTCATGCTGTGTTCATAGATCACATAGGAACTGAGCTGAAATATAAAGTTTACTTTAGGCAAGAGATCTATTAATTCCCACTAAATGGTAATTCACCTCCTTGGACATGTGGCCCTCGGTAATGGCGCCCTTAGGCTCGCTCTGGTATTGAGTCACCAAATCGGAAATGTAGTCGTTAAGAAAAAAGTCCAGGCTTCGTATCCAATAGAGAAAGAATCCGTAGTACTTCTCAACGGACATCGAATCTTCGTAGTTTGCATAGATTGAGCCCAAGTATCCGTTGATAATCGAGAAAATAAAGTGATCGAAGCGCGAGGCGAGCATCTGCGGTCCGTAGTGCCTGTTTATGCGTTGGGCTGTCCTGCTGAGACTCGCATGCAAAGCCCACAGGCTCCGAAGCTCCTCAGCTTGGTCCTTCAAGTCATCCCACTCAGCTGAGGTAATCTCCTGAAGTTGCTGGTTCACAAAGTCGTAGCCCCGGGCTATTTGCCAGAGGGACACAAAGTAGAAATATGTACTGGCAATGAGGATATTGAAGGACATGTTGATAAGCAATGCTCTCATTATATACATGAAGGAATACCCCCATCGCCAAACAAATATGCCCATCATGTAGGCGAAACACAAATACGTCAAGGTAAAGGTTTTCAGTATAAACAATCTTTGCAACTTTGAGTTCATTCGCTTTCCCGTTCGCGACATCTCACGGTTCACTTGCTGTATGACCAGTTCCAGGTCCATCAGCATGGCGTCTCGATAGCATCTTGAAATCAAGGTATAGGCAATCACAGCATAGCTAACCGAATTCAGAACGTAGGGAATTATCCACATAAACGGTGGCATCCACCCAGCTATCCTCATTAGCTGGGCCGCTTCCCATAGAGCCATCGGCAGCAGGGTCAAGGTGAAGGCGTTGATTATCAGGGCATATGCCTGGGTTATCCTCGTTTGCTTGAATTTTCCGTCGACGGTAAGGTAGGAGGTCATGCCAATGACCATAACGTATCGATTATATATCTGGGCAACCCGCCGGATTGTCATTCTGAGAGTGAACCGTCCTCTAGGAGCTTCGCACTGTAACTGAAGTCAATTTCTAGGCGACGACCCATTAAGCCAAGTGTTTAAAGATCAAAATCTCCTTTAATTGGAATGGTGGACAAACATCGA
>JAEIHY010015551.1:0-38205 GCA_018904565.1 Drosophila tsacasi | reverse complement strand
CAAACTATTAAGGAAAGCAACAAGAAAAAAATATAGGGAAATTGCAAGAACACACACACACTTTGCTAGACTTTTCTCCTCCTTTTGGTATAAATTATAAATTATATTTTGCAAACGACAAGTTTGAGTTTGAGTTCGGAGTTTGAGTTTCACTTCACGCGCCGCCTTATGGATTTTCCTCTTCACACACACACGCACACAAATACACACACACATAGAGGCAGACGCATACGCGCATTGATTTTCCCTTAATATTTCCTTTTTTCCTATTTTATTTTTTGCTATTTTCAAGGCTTTCTCTCTCTTTCTGCTCCTCTGCTACTTACATCTCACGTGAAAATGTTTAACTTTCGACACTAACAAAAAAAAATTCCGCACGCAAGCACTAAAAATACTAAAAAAAAAAAGGAAACGAAAAGGAAAAAAAATTGCAGGCGGAAAACACAACAAACACAAGCTTTTTGGGGGAAAATTCAACGCGACAGCAGTAGCGGCAGTGGCCATAGTAGCCTCCAATTTCCACCCGATTTTCCATTCATTTTCTGCGAGTCCTTTTCACAACTGTCAACTTTGTTTGCTGATTGCTTTTTTTTTTTTTTGTTTTTGTTTCCTTTTAAATGCCGTTTCTGTTGATTTTTCCCCGCAAAGAAAAGCTGCAGCGAGACGTGAGAGAGTGTCAACTTGTATCTTGTAACCGAAAACGTACTGAATGGGAATCCGTTTCCCGAGAATCCGAGGAGATGCGTCGCTTGCCGCTGTTCAGAGCTCCAAAATCCGAATCCGAATCCGGAATCCGGAATTCTGAATCCGCGCAGCGTGGATTCCAACCGATGAACACGACGGTTGAACGCGACTGAACGCGACTGAACACGAAACCCGAAATTAATCTGAAAGCAAGCAGCGCTGCTATCAGGGCTGCCACTTGGGCATTTTCCACCCTAAAGTTTGTCGTTTTTGAAAATTCAGAAGCGGGAAAAAATTTAGAATAAATAAAAGTAGAATATTTTAAAATATGTATTTGCCTATTTTCCTCTTTTTTTTTTAAATTGTTTGCATTATTGCAAAATTTGTATCCATATTTTCAAACTATCAAAAAGTGCGGCCACCTAGGCGTATGAGCGATGGCAATTTTCGAACCCGGCAACCAGGCGGATGAGCGATGTAGCCTGCGTGACATAAATAGCCAAAAATGGCTAAAATTCAATAATATTTTAAATATTTTAAGCTTTTTTTTATATCTATTGAGTCAAAAACAGCTTTTTTTTGTGCAGCACTGATTCCAAGAGAGCGCCGTTCGCTGAGGCTGCGCTCCATCTGATGCGTGTTGCGCCGCAGCAGCAACATCGTCTGCAACACGTTGCCGCTGCAAGCTTTCGTTCGATTAGGAAGCTAGATTTTTTGCCTCAAGCTTCTTGCGGTAGCCGCTGTTTGAACCCAAAGAAGAACTGTCTTCGAGGTTTTGGAATAATTCTGAAGCTTTTTAGCGGGAAACATCACTAAAAAATATAAGAAATTCGTTTATTATTTGAATTCATCGAGAATTCAAAGGTTATCAGTCGAAATTCATAAAGAAATTCATAGGGTTTACATAGTTCACTTGCAATTCTTAGTTGAGTTCATCAATGAACCGGAATTCATTCAGGATTGAACGCATTCATCAGGTTACCAATTTGTATCATTGTAAATTTCATCAAAACTTCAATGTATAGTTGGCATTCATCGCATTCAACGAATTTTATTCTGAAATCATTTGCAAATTCGCCAAGAATTCATCATGCATTCATTATTCATCTTAACTATTTATTATTCATCCTGAGAAATTCACTTGTAAGTCATCATTCAGAAAACCACCAGAGGCTATGGAAAGGTCTCTAGATATACTGTGAAATAATTAATAACACAATTAACAGAAAAACAAAACAACCTTAGAGATATCCTTCAGCTGCTTGTAACTACAAGTGTCAAAAAAAAAAGGAACGAGTTGGGAGAATGGTCAGAAAGTGTGTAAAAATCGAAGAAAACACATACCCAGAGGTTGGCCAGCAGCAGCACCAGAATCAGGAACAACAACAGCATCAACAGCATCAACGTCAGCCTACCAACTGGGACTCGCGGTGGAGCTGCCTCCTGGTGGCTTCTGGCATCTCCAGTTCGCAGCATGGATGCCGCGCCACCAGGCCCTACAGCACGGTGGCCAATTTCGTCGAGATGCCGGATACCATCAAGGATACCAAGGATGAGGAGCGGCTGGAGCGGATCTTCAAGAAGCTGGATCGTGACGGTGACGGCCGAATCGATATCCATGACCTATCGGCGGCCCTGCACGACCTGCACGGCCTGTCGAGCGCCTATGCCACAAAGTTCCTGCAGCAGCAGCCGCGCCTGGGCACCGGGATGGGCGTCAGCTTTGCCGAGTTCCTGCACTATGCACGGGAGCACGAGAAGAACCTGATTATGCAGTTCTCGCATCTGGACAAGAACGGCGATGGTCAGGTGAATGTGGAGGTATTGATATCCGCCTTCAAGGACCTCGGCCTGGACATTGACCTGGACGAGGCGAGGAATCTGCTCAAACGCATGGACAAGGACGGCAGCCTGAACATCAGCTTCAACGAGTGGCGCGACTTTATGCTCCTGGCCCCCTCAACGGACATCCGGGACTTGATACAATTTTGGCGACACTCGACCTACCTGGACGTTGGAGCGGAAATGACGATACCCGAGGACTTTACGCCCGATGAGCTGCAGACGGGTCGCTGGTGGCGACACTTGGTGGCCGGCGGCATAGCCGGTGCCGTCTCGAGGACATGCACAGCTCCGCTGGACAGGATCAAGGTGTATCTTCAGGTGCAGACGCAACGAATGCGCATCACCGAGTGCATGCAAATCATGCTCAAGGAGGGCGGTTCGCGGAGCATGTGGCGTGGCAATGGCATCAATGTCTTGAAGATTGCCCCCGAGACGGCCTTGAAGTTTGCCGTTTACGAGCAGATGAAGCAACTGATACGGGGCAAAGATGCCAGCCGGCAGATGAGCATCTCGGAGCGTTTCTATGCCGGCGCCGCGGCTGGTGGCATCTCCCAGACCATCATCTATCCCATGGAGGTGCTGAAGACCCGTCTGGCCCTGAGGAAAACGGGCCAGTATTCGGGGATAGCCGATGCCGCGGCCAAGATCTACCGGCAGGAGGGCGTCCGGAGTTTCTATCGCGGCTATGTGCCGAATATTCTGGGCATCCTGCCCCACGCCGGCATCGATCTGGCGCTGTACGAGACCCTCAAGCGGCGTTATATCGCCAGCCATGAGAGCCTGGAGACGCCCAGCTTTCTGGTGCTCCTGGGCTGTGGCAGCACATCGAGTGCCGTGGGCCAGGTCTGCTCCTATCCGCTGGCCCTGGTCAGGACACGGCTGCAGGCGCAGGCCGCCGAAACGATTGCCAATCAGGCGGCGGGGCGGCAGACACAGATCCCCCTGACGATGAGGGGCCAGTTCCAGAAGATTGTCCGACAGGAGGGTCTGATGGGGCTGTATCGCGGCATCATGCCCAATTTCCTCAAGGTCCTGCCGGCGGTGTCCATCAGCTATGTGGTCTACGAGTACTCCAGCAATGCCTTGGGCATTAAAATGTCGTGAGATATATCATCCTTCTTGATGTTTGTATTGTAAAAAGTTTGATTTTATATATTATATATTATATAAATGAGATTTTTCGTTATCTTCAAGAAGTGTGCGATAAAGGTTTTGAATTTTCAACTATTTAAATAAAATGAATCGTTGGAAAATCGAAGAAAGTTTTGAAAATAAATTGCTGCGCCCATCAAAGCACTAAAGTTCATTTGGGATTTTTTTTTGGGACTCTTTCCGTTCACTGAAATTGTAACTTTAACCTTACAAAAATGCTTCATTAAGTTTTATTAGTATTATTTAAAGAGAAAAAGCTCATTTGCAATTTGTAATGTAGTTCATTAATGAACTAGGGTTCGTATTTCTATTGTTAATAATTGTTACGTTCATCAAAGATAAGTAAACTGTTTACATTAAATTTTAAATTGACTTTTTTAATGAATTTATTTTAATGAATTAATTGTTTAAATTAATTATTTAAATTGAAATTATAAGTTAATTATAAATTTATTTTAAAATTAATTGCGTTCATTCCTTTATTCGACTTTCTAATGGTCATCATTGAAAATAGCACCAACAATTGCAATTCACCCTTGAGCTCATCAAAGAACTCGGGTTCATTTGGGGTTCATTTGGGGTTCATCGCTTACATCGTTATTCTAAGTATTTGAAATAAATTCATCATAAAGCCGTCTTATAATTCATGATGATAAATTTACTTGTCATTTATCGTTGAGTTCATTGATAAACTACAGTTCATGTAGAATTCATCAAAGAACTTCAGTTCATTTAGAATTCATCAAAGAACTTCAGTTAATTTCGAATTCATCACAGAACTACAGTTCATTTAGAATTCATCAAAGAACAGCAGTTAATTCAGAATTCACCGCATTCATTGAGTTTTATTTATTTTATAAACAAACCTTTTAACCTGTGGATTTTTCCCATTCCCCACAATGAATTAACATTCCGAACTTTGTTCGTTTTGTTTTTTTTTTAATAAGTAGTTTGGAAATGATTTTATTTCAATATATTTCATATTCATTCATTAGTTCATATTTTCGGTTTTTCTTTTTATACTTTTACACAAAAATGCTTACGTGTTTGTGTGTTGTTTGTGTCCGTTTGTATTTTTGTTTCGTCGGTTTCGTCTCGTAGGATTTGGTTTGAGTTTTGTGTGTTTCTGTTCTCTGTTTTTTTTTTGTGGTTGGTTGTATGCCATTAATCTGAGTTTTCTTTGGACATAACTAGGTGTTAAATACAAGAGTTGTCGAGTTGTATCTCATTTAAATATTTGTTTGTTTTGTTTTTTTTTTACCATTTAAATGCATTTGTCGGAAAAGTTTCATCGAATTTCTCGTTTCTTAGCAGATTTTTCATTGGTTTTTCTTCTCAGCGATATTTGATTCGTTTTTCGTTACTTATTTTTTCATTTGTTCGTTCTATGTTTTCCCTTTTTTTTGGTAGGTAGTTCGGGTATTAGGGTGTAGGTAGGTAGGGTGTGCCAAGAGCTTTTTACATCTATGTATCTTTTTGTTTGTGTATGTATATATATATTTTATATTAACTATTCATTACTCTGTTCACATAGAATTTACTTAGCTTTGCTTTGTCTCCTTGTCGTTCTTTGGTTTGATTTCCACGTATATAGAAGGGGGGGACAGTGTATTTCCCAATGTTTTAAGGGGTAGGGAAGGAAGTTTATTAGTGTGTAAAGGGGTCAAAGGTCAAGGAACTGAGTGCTGGAATTTCAATATTTTTACACCTATTACTTGCTCTTCAGCGGATCTTTATCTTTATATATATTTCTTTTCTTGCTGTGTATTCTATGGTGAGTTCTTTGAGATATATTCTTGCCTGCACTTTCTGATCTCTCCGATTCCTCTTACAAATAAACACTATCTGTATATATATATATATTCTATTTGGTATGTGTATATAGTATGTATATGTGGTGTGTATGTATACATATATATATTGATTTCTTTGATGGACATAAAATTGGAAAATATACTATATAGTATATAGAGGCGTGAGAGGCGGAGTCGGAAGGTTGTTGTGAGGTTGTGTGTTTGTGTTGATCCTTGAAGGAAAACGAAAGGAAAAATGTGTGTTGAAGAGCAAGCGCGACCAGGCTTATATTATATCTATTGAATATATATTTTATATATATATATATATTATTTTCTGTGTGTTGCTTTGGGGGCTTTGAAAGAGCATCTTAGCTTCGGCCTGCCGAAGAATGCCATTCAAGGACCTTGATTACGACGGGCTCTCTAAGCCTGGTTTAAAATTTTACTATTAAAATTGTAGTCTTTGTTTGGTAATTTGTTGTGTGTGTTAATTTTATTCTTTTTTCTTGAAGTAAAGGCTCAGGAGGGTCTCTCTAGTTTATACACATACACTCTTAGTTTTTCTTTTTATAGAATAATCGTCCTGTATCAAGGATCAAGCAGTTTAGGTTCGATATCGGTGACGGATTCTAGCGGGGAAGTGGTCCATTATCGGTGGTTGGATGCCTTTGTCTTGCCTGGCCTGGATTTTATTATTATTATTATTAAATTTTCTTTTAAGGTGTAATTTTAATGAAATAATTGATTAAAAGAGTAAATTAATCATTTTTTCAAAGAATATTCAAAAATTCAGCCAGAAAAGTCAATGCAATTTAAATTAATTTAAAGATTTTCCCCTTGGCCTGTGTGTGTGTGTGTGAAAGAGATAGATATATATAGAGAGAGAGAGAGAGATAGATAGAGGCATGTTTTGGTGTGTGGAAACCGTTTTGGAAGTATTTCTTTAGTTTTCCCTTTAGTCATCGTACCGAGTTGTTGTAAGTCACATAGAAAAGTATAAAGTAAGCATATGCCTGCGGTGCCATTATCCAGTTTTCCAGTTTTCCAGTTTTCCAGTTTTTCATTTTTCCATTATTCCATTTCCCCATTTTCCCCATTTTATCCACTTTTTGTTCTTCGATTCCGCTTTCCGCTATTACATAGGTGATCTCGATCCGGTTCAAGATCAAGGTTATAGTCGACAGGTAGTTGTGGTTAAGACCTACGAGATTGTTGAAGTAACTTTTTGCATATACTAAGACCTTCTTGTGTGTGTGTGTGTCCGTGTCTCTGTTTTGTATGTGTTTGTACATATATTGAATCGTAATTGTTATCGTTACACTTACAGTTATCGTTATCGATATCGTTATCCTGTTGCACATAGAACGGGGGCAGGAGAAGAGGGGCAGGGTTAGTTCAGATTAAGTTGGTCCAAAATTGCTACATACATATTTGATTTTAGGTACAAACAAGCATTTGCCTTTTTGGAACTTGTGTTAATCGAATCGCATTCGATTGTACCGATTACCGATATTTGTTTATCGTCATCATCATCATCGCTTTAACCAACTATCGGGAAGGGGGAAGCATTTAATTGACTGCCAAAAACGTACGCTAAATATATTTTCGTGTATTTCATTTGGTTTTTGTTTTCTTCTTCTTTTTGCCGAATACAAATTTTGTGTAGTTTGATGTCCCTGCAAGGGGTTCGATAAGTTTATCGATTAAAAAATCGATGTTTTTAAGTTGAAAACTTCTCTGTTATGTGTCGGCTTAAGCTTTATATATTTTTTTTGGGGTTTAATTTTAAACGGACTTTCTTTTTGTGGCGAAATTATTATTTTTTTAAAGGGAAACATACCTTTATTTATGCATTTTTTTACATGTACAAATATTCACCTATTGTCTCTTTTCTAATATCCTCTGAATATCTATATGTTTTAGGATAGTTAATATCCGTTGGAAACTGCCAATATAATTTAGTATTTGTATTTATTTGTAGAACTCTTTAAAGTGAAATATATTTTTGAGCTAGAAAGGAATAGTCACCAGTGCAAGGACATTACTATATTCGGCCTGCCAAATTCCACTGTACTTCTTTTTTTACCTCTGCACTAAACTAGTTTAGTTATTCTTAAAATTGTTTACATTTCGTTCTTGGGCTTAGTTAGTTTTCTTCTTCCATTTTTGTATTATTTGTTTTAGTTTTTTATACATTTTTGTAAAACACCTAGAGTTCTTTTTACGATTTTTTTCTTTTTTGGTTTGGTTTGTAGTTGTAGTATCTTTAAGATAAATATTTATTTATGTATATATATATATATTTATATATATTTTAATGTATATATGTATAGTGGTTTTTTACTCAAGTTTTTTGTTTTCTTTGGTTTTTTCTTTTGTTTCTTGTCTTGTCTTGGTTTTCATTTTGTTTTGTTTTTGTTGATTTTTGTTTAAATTCAAGTTTTAGTCTTTATGTTTTGTCATTCAAACAAGGGAAGTTGGTGGCATGAACAATATAATATAATATAATATAATATTTATATATATATATGTGTGTATATATATATATATAAAACGCTGTGACCAACAGGGCAAGGACCCACACAGCTATAGTACATAGTAGTTTTAGTTAGTTGTAGTAGTTTTGTAGTTTTTTTATTTTGTTTTCTTTTTGTTTTTTGTAAGGCAACAAATCAATTTGATGTGTTAGCTAATTTCGAGTGGTTCGTTTTTTGTTAGGTCAGATACAGATACATAAATACATACATCTAGGAGTTCAGGGGTTTACTTTTAACTTGGTTTTTTGGTTTTTTCCTTGGTTTCCCCTTTGGATTTCCCTTGGATTTTCTTTGCAAAGACTGTTCGATAAACTTACTTATTAGCCGTGGCCAGTTCTCAAATCTAACTACAACAATTACACACATCGAGTGCGGGGGAGGCGACACGCAGAACCACTTAATTAAGCTTTATACGCTTCATAATTTATACATATATATATATTTATATGGTATGTGGTACTTGTAGAGGAAATATGTATATGTTTTTCGCAATTACAATGCACAATTAAAGTTACGAGTTACGAGTTACAAGTATTTAGCTGCGAATTTGCTAGACATCCAAATGTACACTGAATAAATGTTTTCTGCTCAACACACTCAAAAAAAAAAAAAAACAACATACATACATCTCTCGCTATATATCTATTAAGTTTTTTGTTTGGAATCTGTTTGCTAAAGCCAAGGACCAGCTTGGGTCTTATCTCTTTCTCGCTGCTTAATTCTCGCTACTCGCTGCTTATTTCTCGCTACTCGCTGCTTAATTCTCGCTACTCGCTGCTTGTTTCTAGATTCTAAATCAGCTTCTCATAACTAGCTGCTCGTTTCTCGTTACTTGCTGCTCGTTTCTCGTTACTTGCTTGATAGCTGCCTGTTTCTCATTTCTCGCTTCTTGCTACTCGCCACTCGCTACTATTTGCTATCTTCCCTTCTCGTAATTTATTTATTTATTTGGTTTTTTTTTTGTTTGGTATCTGCTGCTTTGTGTCCTCGCCCTTCGTTTTAAGTTACGTGTTTTTAAAAGTAATTAATTACATACAGAAATTTACATAGATCATTAATTAACTTGGGTTTCTTCATAATTTGTCGCAGATATGTTGCCTTTCGTCGTCTCTCCTCTCTCTTTTTGCAAAGAGATTTCAAATTTTTCACCCGTATTTCCCAATATTTTTTCCCCACGTTTAGCAGCTGGGCTTCAACGAGTAGAGTAGAGGAGTCCCTTAGTGCCTTCTAATTGAGTTCTGCTGCCATCACCATCATCCACATCATCGGCAACACATTTTTGGCTGCTGGAAAATCCAATTGACTTCGCCATGGACATCGCTCTCTCCTGCGGGCATGCCGTGGAAAAATTGCGGCAAAAACAAAAAGCCATATCCACGAAGGCCAGCGCACTCGCATAAAGAGAACCGGGCTATGGACAAGCAAATGGAATTAGGGTCCTTGTGGGACCCGGGTCCTGCTGTTGCATGCCACGCCATGGCCAAAATAGAAATCGAAAATTTGGTTTACGTAATTAGACGCGAGTTTCGTAGGAATCGACACTGAACCGAATCGAAATTAAGGAATGCAGTCAAGAAAAAAATTTTATTGTAATAAATAAATGTAAAAAAATAGGAAATATTCAATTCGGAAAAATAAATCTGAACACTGAAATAAATTTGTTTCAAGATATTTTGTTTTTTAATGTAATTATTAAATTTAAAAAAATTTTTAAGGGGTTTTCTTAATGTTTTATTACCAATTTTAATGACGAATTGGAATATATGAATGCCTTTTGGCAATAACCATCTTTTTTGCTAAAAGAACTTGAATTAACACTTTCTTTACATCGATAATTATCGATCATTTTGAATGCAATTTTTTGGGTTAATCAAAACATTAAAAACACCACAACAAAGCCAAAAAGGCATTAATTTTAATTCGGAAAGCTTTTCTGTAATGGTTTTTATTAGGTTAAAAAATCTGCAAACTAATTTTGAAATTATAAAATTTGATTTTTTTTTTTATTTTTGACTATTTAAAAATTAAAAAAAATTCTAAATTTTTTAAAAAATTGTATTTCTTCCAAACACGTCTAGATTGATTCGGCTGTTGATGCTGATCAAGAATATATATGATTTATAGGGTCGGAAATGACTCTTTTACATTTTTCTGTGCTTCTGACTGATATAATAATACGAAAGGAGTATTAAAATGGAAATATTTTCTATTTCAAATATTTTTTTCTCAGTGCTTTTGTCGATTTAAATCTGACATACTGCTGGTAAGCTGGTAACATTCTACCCTCGCCAGAAAACCCCTTAAAGCCTCTCTGTTTTTAATACCTTGTACTCGGGGATCCACTGAATGTATTCCAGGGAAAATTAAAATAACACGAATATGCATTCGTTCCCTGCAGCTAATTATTACTGAGAATATCTGTGTGTAGGTTTTTCTTGGGAAATCTTCGCAGAAAAGCCTTTGGCAGCTTACGAATTTTGTGTTAATTAGAAGCAATTGTTGTCGGAAATTCTTTAAAATTGTTGGAATTTCCTTAAAATCCCAAAAGCAAAGAAGTAAATTTATACCCTTTCCTTCGCTTCCTGTTTTATAGAAATTTGTAAATAATAAACAATTTTGTATATAATAATATGTATATGCTTATATTTGTTGTGGTGTGTGTGTTCATAAATAAAAATACTTAGGAGGTAAACAAGCAAAAATACAAAATAATAATAATAATAATAGTAAGATAAACAAATAGAAAAAAAAAAAACAAAAACAAAAGAGTAAAATCAAGGGGAACTTAAGACTAATAGTGTTAAAAGTATTACGAGCTAAAACTTAGACCAAGTCTGTGTGTGTGTGTGTTGCTGCTGAGGCCCAGCTGCTTAAATTGGGTTGTTTACTGATTTCAAATGATGTTTACGGCATTTTTACGACGTTTTGAGGGGCTTTTTAAAGCGTTTGTTTTTTTTTTAGATTTTTAGATTTTTACAGCTTTTGATAGCTTTACTTTACTAGGTTTTTAGGGATTTTTACTGTTGTCAACAGTTGATTTTACTGCCCTACAGGAAGATGCAGGTTTCGAATGATTTTCCTAAGATTTTTCCATGATTTTTCCATGATTTTCCAAGACTTTCCTCTAGACATTCTCCGGCTCGGGAAGCTTGCGCTCGCAGCAATGGCAGACAAGGGCATTGAGACGCTGGCCAATGGCCGACCAAACGGTCATCGACATGGAGGACACCTCGCAGCTGGATGTGGCATCCGCTGCCGGCTGTTGCAGCTGGCGTCGCTCCTCCCGATCCTCCCTTTCATCGTCCTCCTCCTCCTCGTCGTCGTCGTCATCCTCATCTACATCCTCATCGCGATCATCATCATCGTGGTGGTGACGATGAACCTGCTGCTGCTCCTCGAAATCCCTGGCGCTCCCCTTGTGTCAAATCTTTGGCCCCGCCTCCGAGGATGAGCCACTGGCCAGCCCCATTTCCACACTCAAGCTGGGCGGCACCACGGGTACACCACCACCAGGGGCTTCACCTGCTGTGATTCCCCCACCACCACCACTCTGCAGGGTATTGCTGCTGGGATGGCGACTGCTGTCGCTGGAGGAGTAACGCATCATGCCGGGCACATCGAGGCTGTAGGCGCGATGACGCTGATGGGAGTCACCACCGGCTCCGACTCCTCCTCGTCCTTGGGTAGTCAAGACCTCCACTGCTGCTGTTGATGCTGCACCGCCGCCTGCCTTTGCCGGTGAACCATGCACCACATTGCAGCACATAACCACACCGGTTTTGCATTGATCCTGGCCCACCACATCGGCCAAGCCATTGGCATTATTGTTGGCCCGAGTTCCAGAGCTCGAGCCAGCGGAGCCGGAGCAGGGACTGCTTCGGGTGCTGCCAAAGCGCTTGTTGCCCTTGTCAAAGCTGAAGCTAAAGTAGTCGGAGAACTGGCGCAGCCTTGACTTCCAGGAGCTGCTGCCCGAGGAGGGTCCCGGTCCCATGGCTCCGGGCATGACTCCTCCTCCTCCACCTGGAGCTCCCCCTCGAGCACTGCTGGCACTGCTGCGTGTGCTGCCATTGCTGGGCAGGATCTGTTCGGTCACCACCATGGGCGGCGATATATTCCCATTGGAGGAGGAGGCCAGCACTGGCACTGGCGGCTTCGTCATGGCATTCATGGCCATCTTATCCCCCTCCAGAGCATCCTGGACAGCAGCAGCTGGAGCAGCTGGATCTTCGTTCTCGGAATCACCAGCCTCGGTGCGGGCCAGGAGCTCCTTCAGCTGACAGCTGCCCGGCGGTACATTCGTATTGGCATTGGTGTCCTGCGGAATGCCCACAACCACACAGCCACCACCTGCACCACCTCCAGCTCCACCTCCACCTCCAGATGTGGTGTCTGCCAGGCCGCTGCTGCGATTGTGGCGTCCGTAGAACACATTGCTGTCGGAGATCACCTGCGGCAATCCGTCCGAGAGCCTTCGATTGTTGCCACCGCTGCTGTACTGATCCAGGCTCACCGCCCGATTGTTGCCAAAGTGACACCGATTGCTGTGGTAGCCATGGATGTTGCCATAGGAGTTCCGGATCCGCTGGCCACCGCCGCTGCTGCACAGTTCGCCGATCATCGAGGGACGCTTCTCGCGGGAGGATTTGCGGGATGTTGAGTGCGAGGACTTGCTCCGATTGCTGCTGCCCTCGGTGTCCACTTTGAATTTGGATGTCTTCTCGGCCACCTGTGGGCGAATGGATTAACCAGAGGAGGAGAGGAAGGATTAGTAGGGGAACTTTGACTATATCACCCTCTAGACCACTTAGTATATCTCACTAACATGTTTTCTAACTCTCGGTCTTTCTATAAAAAATACGACCCTAATTGGTTCCTCAAATCTCTTTCCAAATCTTTCTCTAAATTTATATCTATCTCTAAATTTGTCTCCAAGTCTTTCTCTAAATCTGTCTCTCTCTACATCTCTGTTCCATCTCTCAAAATCTCTGTTAAAATCTCTCTCAAGATCTGTCTCCAAATCTATATCCAAATATTTCTACAAATCTCACTCTCTCTAGATCCTTCTTCTACATATGTCTCAAAATATCTCTCTAAATCTGTCTCTAAATCCCTCTTAAAATCTTTCTCTAAACCTCTTTCTCCAAATCTCTACTTTAATTTTTTTCCAAGTCTCTATCCATATTTCTCTTAAAACCCTCTCAATATTTCTCCAAAAATCTATGTATATCAAATCTCTCTTTCTAAATCTCTGAAAATCTCTCTTATGGCTTTCTAAATCACCCTTTAAATCTCAATCTCTCTAAATCTCCCTATAAATCTCTCTCTAAGTTTCTCTCTATATCTCCCTATATCTCTATTTATATCTCTCTTAAATCTGTCTCTATATTTCTCTCAAAATCTCTCTCGATATCTCTCTCTATATCTCTTTATAAATATCTCTATAAATCTCTATCAAAATCTCTTTCTATAACTCTCTCTATATCTCTCTATAAATCTCTCTAAATATCTCTCTGTAAGTCGCTCAAAATCTCTCTCTACGTGTCTTAATAAATCTCTCTTTCAGTCTCTTTCTTAATCTCCCTCTAAATCTCCCTCTAAGTCTCTCTCTATATCTCTTTATAAATCAATTAATAAATCATTCTCTTAGTCTTTGTCATTAAATGTCTCATAATCTCACTCCATATCTCGCTCTTTTTATCCCTCTTCCTATATACATATATATATATGTAAATCTCCCCTTGACTTTAAACTTACATCCACTTCGGTGGCCGTTTCCGAATCGCCGCTCTCGCTGCCCTCGGGCAGATCATGAAGCTCCGCTGCCATGCCACCCGGCTCATCCACGGATGTCCTCGAGGCGGACTTTTGTGAAGGGATGCTGCGGCGTGACTTTACGCTGATGCCAGACCCCGAGCGAGGCATTTGTGGGGATACACTGCCAGCGGTGTTGTTGCCTCCTCCTCCTCCTCCTCCACCTCCTCCAGTGCCGCCACCTCCTCCCGAACCAGTTGCTCCTCCTCCTCCTCCTCCTCCACCACCGCCGCCGCCGCCAGAGTTGCCCTGGGCCTTGTCCAAGCTGAGCTTGTCACTGGCGCCGCCCGGTGTGCTGACCATCGCCGCATTGGAGTCAATGGTGCCGCTGTTGCTGTCCGAGGTCGCCGACGTATTGCTGTCGGCCACCGACTTTCGGGTCTTTGTCTGGGCGTCGTTCAGGCGCCTAAAGAAAGGAAAAAAATATTAAAAATAAATAAATAACAAATTTAATACAAATGAATTAAGTTATTAAATAAAATAAGTAATTATACCTGTAATACTCCAAAGCGATGCGCACGGGTATAATGATGAGGTCCGTCAGCTCGGGCACCAGTTCGCCCAGCGCCTCGAAGAGCGGCAGGAGCACCAAGCCAATGAAACGCACCTGGGAGCCCGGCTTGCTCACCTTGTCCGGATCCATGAACGGCGTCACAGGCAAACCCTCTGACTTTTCGGCAGCACTTTGTGCGAAAAACTCCTGGAGCAGGCGGTCCAGCCATGGCTCAGCCACGTCCATGGGTCGTGCCTCGTTTGAAATGTCCGCCACCTTGATCAGGATCATGCAGAGCTGAGAGGAAATATTTTTAAATGATTTTATTTGGGATTATGTATATTGGGGTACAACATTTTCGATATATAGAAAATATCGCAAACTTTAATACATTCCAAATTGTATCGATTTAAAGAGGTCCTTAAAGTGGTTATATTTTAGGTTTCTTTTGGCGATATCTGATTCAGAAATCGATATTTTCCGACATCTCTAGGAAATATTTAATCGATTTAAGAACTCCCTAGAATGGGTATATATATTTTGGGTCCAATTAAATTAACAATGAAATTTAAAACATCATTAAATTTTGGATATATCAAAAAGTATTGCAATTATCTGCAAAGCTGCAACATTTAAATATCGATATATAAAGCGATTAATATATATTTTTAGTCATCTGTAATATATCGAGATTCTATTTAGAAATGTCCTTGAAATGGGTATATTTGAGGTCTTCTAAAGGTATATCTAATGGTCAAAAAAGGGGTCTTCAGGAGCAAATAGTCGAACATTTAAATGTCGATTCTTTAATTGATAAATCGCACATTTAAATGTAGATTCATTAATCGACAAATCGCACATTTAAATGTAGATTCATTAATCAATAAATCAATATAAATGACTGGTAAATTTACGGTGTAACTTACCAGATTGATGTGGGCACGGTTACTATAGTCGAAGACGGGGGTTATCTCCATAAACTGGGTCAGAATCTCATTGTGACGGGCCATGTCCGTGGCCAAAATGCACCGAATGATGCCCTCGCGAATGGTGCTGGAAATTAAGAAAGAAAAAAATATTAAGATATAAGTATGTTTAGAACAAATTTTTTTAGATTTTTGTTAATACTAATATTTAATATTTATAATGGACCCCAAGTCCCTTTCCCTTCCCTTCCTTGTTTTTTTATTTTTAACTAAAAATTTGTTAGCTTTAAGCTTAGATTTCTTCCCCCTCAAAAAAAGAGGGGGAAAAGGAAAAACCAAGCAAGACAGCAAGGAAAGCAGGAAAGCACGACCTTCGTGTGGGCCGTGAAAGGTATTTACGTGGGGAAAAACAAGGCCAATGAAGTGCTTTTCCCGGAAAAATGGCCGGGAGACTGACAAATGCAGCGCGTAAAATATCAAATTGCATTTCGCTTTATTTGAAATTGAGGCAGCCCAAGACAAGAGAGTGTCGGAAAAGCGGGCGGAAGAGCGTCCGGAAAAGCGACGGGAAGCGTCCAGGTGAGGCGAGGTAGAAAAAAAAAAAAAATGCGTGCCAGCTGGAAATTGAATTGAATTTTTCATGTCAAGCAGCATTGACATGGGGCCGATGGTGGGAAAACTCAGCACCTCTTGCACCTTGCACACTTTACTTTTCGCCTGCCAGAAAATCTATATAGAGGTTTATAATATGTATACATATTACGTATTATTATTATTATTATTATTATTTTTATTATTATTATTTTCCTATTCGAAACACACACATCGGACGTCGTATTAACGCCAGCTTTTCCGCTGGAAATTGAATGGAAAATTGCATCTCCATCAATAACTAAACAATTTCTGGCAGCCTGGCGGGTTTACCTTGGTTGTCCGCCAAAACCAAACAAAAAATAAATACGAAAATATATAAGTAACTCGGTAATATAAAGGATATAAAGTCAAATACACAAATAGGTTTTCCAGAAAAGTTATAAAAACATGTTTAGTTATTTGTTTAATTTTTTAAAGACAGAGTATCAAAGACCATTTTTAGGGTCTGATGATTTTTTTAAAAATTTTGTATTGCTAAATATTAAAAAAAAAACCTAGAAATTACGAGTATAAATCAGAAGGCAGCTTAATTTCACTCCCAAAGTGTAAATACTAAGCAACCAAATGTATGCTCATTAATATTACGTATACGCAACATAATTAATACTCGCTGGACTTGTGGTTGAAGGAAGGTTTGAGGGAATGTAATATTATCTTCTCGGATGCTGCTGCTCTAATGAAAGTGGTTGGAATTCCACTAATTTCTCTCCATGACAATGATCCCTCATCCGCCTCTTCACATCCACATCCTCGAAGGTGAGTGCAATTGTGCAGCACCTTGCGATGGCTTTCGATAAATGAATACCTGCTTGTGGCTTGAGTTGGGATTTAATTAATAAACACACAGAGAGAAGGGAATTAGCTGGAAAGGATAACGCTTTGGAATGCAAAAGGATTCCGCTGCGTGTGTGTATTATTATTTCAATGGAAAAGCCAAAGAAATCGAGCTGCTGCTGCTGCTGCTGTTGCTGCTGCTGTTGCTGTTGCTGTCAGCTTTCGTTAGCTTCAAAAATTCACTCCAATTAATGTGGCAACTGCAGTGATTATCCTTTGCCGGCACTATCCCTGATGTGGATGCGGATGCTGATGATGATGATGAATTGTGAAGCAAGTGGGAGTGGGAATGGGATGGGAGATGGGGGAAGCGGAAAAGCGGAAAATGCCGAGGACTGGCAGATGAGCAAAGTTTTGTGCCAACGAAAAACGGCAACTATTATGCGCTAATTATGACTAAATAATTGCATGAAATGCGCCAAGCGGCAAGCGGCAAGCCCCAAACCCCCAAAAACTCAACTCGAAACTAATTTGCAAAAGCGTCGAGTGCCAAATCTGCCGCCAGCAGATCCTTCACCACTTATCCTTGACACACTGCCACAAAATCTCAAGTCAAATTATGAGCACTAACTTAAAAACAACAAGGGAAAGGTGATTAAAAATTAATGCTAAATATTGTGCGTGAAATTGTTGAAAGTGTGTAGTAGTTGGAATAAATATATTCATTACTGAGCGGAGTTTAGGTACTTTTTTTTTATAAAACAACTTAAAGCTATATTAAATAGAAAGGCTTTACAAAAATGCATCTAACAAAAAATGTAGTCTATGAAAATTTATTTAAATATTTACCTAACATAAAATATTATATTTCAACTTGTATTCATATTTATCTAACAAGAAATATTATATTAAAATGGGTTTTAAATATTTATCTTATTGAAAGTATAATATTAATACCCATTAATACATTTATCTAATGAGAAATAATATATTGTAATTGATTGAAATATTTATTTAAAAAGAAAATAATTAATAACACTCCATTTTAATATTTATTTAACAAGAAATATAAGATTAAAAAGCTATTTAAATATTTATTAAACAAAAGGAATAATATTTAAATCTATTCAAATATTTATCTCAAAAGAAACCGATTAAATTATTTAACTATTAACATATATTTGACTTAAATATTTATCTATTATAATAATCCTAAGAATATTTCCACTTTCACCATAAAATATGAAAAATATTTATAATAATATATTAATAATATTATAAATATAAATGTATACACTTAAAAATTATTTTTCTTTTAACCTTCAATTTTAACTCATTAAATAACTAAATTTTCCATACTCCAGTCAATCTTTTTTCCCTCAGTGCAAAATACACTTTTCCCCCGCGTTTTGCCGCCTTTGCGTGCTTTGATGATTTATTTTTGGTTCAAGTGAAGCAACATCAACAGCAACAGCAACAGCAACAGTAGCAGCAGCAGCTGGTTTCAAATTTACCGCCTACACATCCTACACATCCTTTGCCGGGACCCAGCAGAAACATCCTTTCTCAGTTTCAGTTCTTGTGTTTGTTGAATTTTAATTAAGTTTTTATATTTCCATTTGGTTTCCGCCTCGACCGAGGTCAGAACTTGAGCAAACAAGCAATATGTGTGCACATATCGATAGTTTACTTATAAACAAATTGAGAAAATCGCAATTAGGCGATGAGGGGAGAACTTGTGTGAGAAAGCCCGGGTTTCCCTATGTGCTATTTCCTCTGCACTATTTGTAAATGCATGTTAGCCTCGTAATTGCAATGGGACTTTGAGACTTTGAGCCAAATAACTAAATGAGGGAAAGAAAACTTCAAGCCAAGCCAAGGTTCCTTTCATTTTGTGGGGGGAAAAACTAAACCAAGAAAAATAATACCTACATATAGTTACTTATTTAAAAGTAAAACCAAATTAACAACAAACTAAATGCCTCCTCCTTAGGTCTAGAGTTACAGAATCTGCATAAGATGGCTTTGAGTCACTTGGATTTTTCTTGGAATTAATAAAACTAAAAGATCTTAGGGCTCTTTGATTTCCCCGGGCATAATCGAACTTTAATCAATTGAAAAGCTAATCACAAAGAAGCAATAAGCTACTGCCTGCTCGTATTTGCTCAGCGTTGTGATTTTTTATCTCCTGTGTAAACTTGACTCTCAACTTTATTAAAAAGGCAATCGCAGCGCGCTTTCCGCTCAGGAGATACAACGCCACTACACGGCGAAAAATTAAAGACAATTAGGCAATTAAAAATTATAAATTTTATTAGGAAAACTAGAATAATTTTAAATTTATTTTTTATATATTCCTAACAAGCATTTTATTCGGAATATTAACATTTTGATGAATAAACAACAATATTCAGCTCATATCATATATCAAAATAATCGTCAACTTTGATATATCCAAAGATTAAATATAGTAAAATATTGAATTCAATAATATGGCGAAAAACTATATATTAATCGCACTTATATAGCAACGTTAAAAGATCGTTAATAATGTATACAGTAACGGTGATATATGTTTATTATTTTGGGTTTACTAGGGGATTTTTTTTTTCAATATTTTCTTATATTTATTCTTTATTTTTCAGTGCACTGACTATATTTCTGTGTGAGTCTGTGTGAAGGGCAAATCATTGAAGGTGGCCGGCTAATTTGCTTTTGCCTGGCAAAGTGAGTGAACGATAGAGAGGGAGAGAGCGGGATAGAAAGAGACAGAGCGGGAGAGAGAGAGAGAAGGAGAGATAGAGAGAGCGAGTGTGAGATGATTAATTGATTACGCGTGGGCTTTGTGATTTAACGGTGAACGTCGCCCAAGCCGCCCCACCGACTTGGGAGGGATCTGCCTGTGGGGGGCTCCTATCTCGGGTTTCATCTTAACGATTTGGCCTTGCGACGAGCTGAGGCAGCAAGCACGTTTCCCGATTTTTATTTCATTTCATTTCATTGAGTGGGAATTAAAGTTTGCATTCAGATTTTCAGAAATTAAATCCATTTTAATTGAGTTTAAGTGAGGTTTAAATTTTAAATATAAAGCTGAAAGCTTGCCCCACTTTTAGACTTTGTTGTATTTTTTTCCAGGTATTTATATATTTTGTTCACATTTATATTTCACATTTTTCATATTAGTTTTTCTCAGATTTAGGTGCACATTTAAAACGCTCTTCATTTTGAGAGCTGGGCATACTATTTGAGTTATTTTATAGTTAAATGTTCAAAAGAAGTGTGTGATCATCTGGCAAGTTATATATTTTGCTTTTTTTAAAGCAGAAATTTATAATTTCTTTGCGCAAATTTAAAAGAAGCTTCATATTGAAAACTGGGCACACTAGTTGCTTTTTTAGTGCTTCATTGAAGGTTTTATAATTAACATAATTAAAAAAATACACAAAATACATTATGATTTAGGTTCTGAGGTATTCCGAAATGAGTAACCATTAGTCTTAGGCTGGATAGTAAAATAAGCTTCATTCTCAGTGTTGGTCACACTAAATCTTAAACTATTTGGATAATACCCATAAAAGGATGGTATTATTTGTTTTATTTTTTGCTTCTGTGACTATAAATTCCCCGGAATTATGTGGTTGACTCTCGCTTACAAAAAACCCCGGCGAATGGTGAATGTCAGGCACGGTTATCGTGGGCAGCTTATCAGCAACGGACGAAAGCCCGGACTCGGATGCGGATTAGAACTTGGGACTTGGGCATCAAAACAGAGAGGAAGAGAGAGAGCCCGCGTCAGTCGGTAAACAAAAAGCGGCGCTGACGCTATGGAGCTCCTCCACAACGCGACGATCACAAATGGGATTATTTTGATACTCCTCTTGGCACTATTCGTAATTCCTGGGCATTGCCAGGACTGCCAGCAGCTGCAGGAGCAGGACATGGACGTGGAGGAGTCGCCGTGCGAGAATTTCTACCAGCATGCCTGCGGCAATTGGTATGCGAGTGTTTTCCAGCGGAATCTGGGCGCTCACGACATGCACTCCAAGTGGAGTGCCGAGCTGAAATTAAAGTTGATTCATCACTTTGAGAATGTGGACTCCACACCGCTGGCCAATTACTACAGGAGCTGCATGTCTGCCGGTCAAACCCTGCGTTCCTACACCGAGGCAATGGCTCGGAGTGGTGCCAACTTTCCATTGCTGGAGCAGAACTCTACCACCTCGACATCATCATCATCAGCCTCCTCCTCCTTTGACTGGGTCTTGGCCAATGCTGCCCTGCGACAATATGGTGCCCAGGGATTATGGCGTTTGCTTGTCAAGGACAACTGGCAGTCGGCGGAGCAGAGAATCTTCTACCTGCTGCCACCCCGGTTTGATCTCCTGGGCGAGGACACAATGAGCGAGTTCCTGTACCAGCGATATCTCAAGATTCTGCTCATTGAGCTGGGCCTGCGGGTGCGAAGGGCAGCTCTGCTGGCCGAACGTCTGGTGCAATTCGAGCAGAGTTTGCGACATCTATTGCCCCAGGATGTGGAGCGAACATTGGTGCTACGAGAGCCCCAGGCCTTAAGGGAATGGGATCAGCAGTTGCCGCAGCTCCAGCTCAAGCGTTACTTTGAAATCCTGCTCGAAGGCCTGGACTGGGATCCCTCAACCTTGCTAATTGTGGCGGATATGGATTATTTGCAGGGTCTGCAGAGGATTTTAAATGGTGGTAACAGCAGGAATCAACAGCAGCTGCTGGATCCTTTGATCCTCTCCACCTGGCTGCTCCTCCAGCTGCCGGCACACTTTGAGTTGAGGATGCACGACGATGAGAGCTTGAGCTCCCAGCGGAATCATTGTCTCAATCAGCTGCGTCGCCTTATGCCTGCCGCCCTGGGGCGACTGCAAATGGAGCTGGTTTTGGGTGAGAATTACCGGGAGGAATATGACACAGCTGTGCAGCGGGTGGCCGTGCTCTTTCGGGATCTCAAGCTGCAATTTGAGGCGGCTCTGAATGGCACAGAAGTGTTTGAACAGGATCAAAATACGCGGCAATTGGCCAGAGAGAAGCTAAGAGCCATGAGGCTAATCACGCCCAGATTGCAGGAGACGGGAGGATATGCAGTGGGTTCAGGAGCAGGAGTAGGAGCATCTGCAGCGGGAACTATCACTAGTTGGGATGAAACCCTCATGAGGTTTTCCCTTAATCAAGCACTTCTCGAGTTCCGGCAGGTCTTCGGTGAGCCAGTAGTCGCCGTTCCCGCGGATCCTCTGGCCGTGAATGCCTACTATCGCCTCAAACTAAATCGCATTGAGTTGCCGCTGGGCCTCATGGCCACCTCCCTGCTCCAGCATCAGCAGCAGCAGCATTGCGACAATCAGCAGGACTCCCAGGCCCAGGCCCGTTTCTCGGCCGGACTGGGCTATATTGTGGCCCACGAGATGGTGCATGCCTTTGACTATGATGGCATTAATTACGATGCCTCTGGCCAGCTGGCCAATGGTCAGTGGCCGGCCAGAGCCATCATCAGGTTTGGCCTGAGGGCCATTTGTTATCTGGGCAATCGTTACAGCAATGCCACGCTAACGGTCAACGAGAATATAGCGGATAGCGAGGGTCTCCGGCTTGCCCTGAGCACGCACCTGAGCACGAGGAGGGGGCATAGCTCCGGTGGAGGCCAGGAGGAGGATCTGAGGGGCTTCTTCGTGGCCTTTGCCCAGAACTGGTGTGGAGTGGCGGCAACAGGGAGCACCACAGGGACACAGCAACAGCAGCAGCACGCAGGACACGCGGAGAGGGTCAACAATGTCCTGGGCAATCTGCCGGAGTTCGTTGAGGCCTTCCAGTGCAAGGCTGGCAGCCGCATGAATCCCGCCGATAAGTGTCGCATTTGGTGATTAATTTGTAAATATTTCCCTATTTTTGTACAAATTAATTGTTATAATTAATAGAAAAATGTAGAAAATCTAGACTAAATACTATCTCCCAAGGAAATAAATAATTGTTGTCATTTTTAACAGGGAAGAAAGCTAACTTCGGGAAACCAAAGTTTGTACAATATATTCTTGCAGCTTGCACTTCGATCGCGAAACTCGAACATCGCTATGATTTTTAGAGTCTGAAATGACTCCTTCAATGAGTTCTGTGCTTTTTTCTGACTGATATTATAATGCCCCGAAAGGAGTATTAAAATATAAATATTTACCCATAATTTCTAAGAAACAAGCAAAGAAATAAATAAATATAAACCATAACATGAACCTTAACAATACAAAAAAACAATTGTATTTAACAATATGTTGCATTGTTATCTGTTGGATTTTCGTTTCAACTTATTCCAGGCCCTCTCAATATTTTTTTTTGTATTTTTTCTATTTTGTTGTAGCTTTTTTTTATGTGTTCCAATTTTTTGTTGTCTCCTTTTTTTTTGTTGTCTCTATTTTGTATGCTTTCTTTTTACCTTTTCCTTGGAAAAATACACCCAGAAGTGCATTATATTTGTTTTGGTTTGTCCTGAAATTGGCGGTTGGCCGCAATCAAATAAACTGCAACCACGCGTAACGGGGCATGTTGTTTGTTATGGCCACGCCTCCCCCCCACCTTCCTGCCACTCCACACACACACAGCAACAAATTCAGACACATCAAATATAGCCGAAATATTGAAGAGTTTGCCCCAAAAAAGTATGCAACAGAAAGAATAAAAGGGGGCCAGGCACAAATAAAAAATAAACAGAAGAAAAAATGAATAACAAAATAGTTGAAGGGAAATAGGGTGTAAAAACTGTGCCTGAGGGGCAGGGGGTGAAGGGTAAGGTGTGTGTGGGATGAAGGGGAAGGTGTTCAAACAACAGTTTTTCATTTGACAAGGCGGAAAATGTCAATTGTACAAGTGTTTTTTTTAGGCTTAATTAAACCATGAAAAATGCTAGTAAAAATTATAATATATTAAAAATTATTCACCTTTATATTTTTTATATAATATTAATATAAAAATTATAGTTAACCACAAGTGAAAAATAATTTTATACCCTGAAATAATTATTATTTCATGGGTTTTCATAACAAAACTCAAACCTTTCCCTGAACTTTGAATGTTATTCAATGAAATTTTCAATAGAATTTCCCTCAAGAATATTAACTAAGACATAATAACTGGGTTTTTGGGGCATTTACTCTGGGCATTGTCAAGTCAAATGATGTAACAATATTTGCTTATTTAGTTTTGGAAATAATTACAGAAGACAATGGGAAATTGCAAGATGCCAGGCCTGCCTGCAGCCAACATAAACATAATGCTTAATAATGGCAATGACAACTGTTTGCAGATTGTTGGCACTGGCATTTCTACACTCCAACCCAACCCCCACCCACTCTCTTGCATTTTCCCTCAGCTATTTTCCTAAGCATTTTCCCCAAAACCTCCCCACCGCCTGTTGATGATGATGCCTGGCATATGCCGACAAGTTTTGCCATCAAAAACTCCCAAAAGTATCCCAATAGTTTATGCACGAAAACTTGCCAGGGAAAATGTCAGTGCTGTGGAAAATGGGTGGAAAATGTTGCTCCTCCGCTGATTGCGTTCCTTGTGATGCTTGCTCGTCACCCAAAACCCCCCACCAAACCCACCCACACTGCCACCACATTTTCCATTTTCCCCTTTGGCCAAGTCAAAGTCGTGGCTGCAGGATGAGAAAAAGCATTTCGCCGGCTAATCCACTTAATTAGTGTTTGCGGAATATTTTCCAATATAAAATGCATGCAATGAGTGTGCAGGAAAAAATGAAATGAAACTACGGGGAACTCGGAGAACCTCGGAAAAGGCGGAAAAAGCGGTGTTTAAAATGCGCGTGGAGTTGGGGGTCAGTTAAGCGGGGAAAAAGCTTCGCTAAGCCATCAAATAGCTTTATTATATAAACGCGTAATCTGTGGGAAAACGTACCAAATAACAAATGAAAAACTTGTTTGCTAGTTTAATTATGTTTACAAAGATTTTCAAATTTGTTAAATTAAATTTGGGTTTAAATAAAACAAGGTAATGGTATAATATTCATTTTATAAAAGGAATTTTTGGTAAGTTTTGAACCTTTATTTATTTTTAATAGATTTTAATTATTATAAATATTTTTTTAAGTTGATTAATAAGATATAAGATTTGTAATATTAGATTTAAGACTTTCTTTGCTAAGAAAAGAATACTAAAACCTAACAAATCATTTTATTTAATCAAAAGCCACCCACACACCCTCTGAGCCCTTGTGTTTGTTTATAAACATTCTCCTTTTGGCCAATTAAGTGGCTAGTAAATCGGTTTCGATTTAATTTAATTACTTGTAAAATCGATTGTTCAGTGGTAATTATTCGACGGCATTCAATTGCACTCGAACAAAGGTAAAGGTAAGGCCAGAAGGTCCTTCCTTCCCGTAAGCGAGCTGAAACGCCCGGGATTATGTCGTGTCCTGGCCAATTACAGCTTAATCTTCATTCGCAACCGAACCACTGGCAGCGGAAAGCAGCGGGAAAAACCGAAGAAAGCTCGGGGAAAAAAGTGGGGGAAAAACCCCAAAGAAAAGCATAAGAAGAAAACAAGAGCAAAACCAAGCAAGACATTCATTGCGACTTCAAGGTCCAACTCGCTTCTTCTGTTGCAACTTTCCTACTTATGCGGGGGGATAATCCTCGAAGGGGTAGCTCCAGAAAGGAGTCTATACTTTTCAGGATATATTTTATTATTATTCAGAATTATTCTATATATATTTTATATATATTTTATTGTAGATTGGGATTTTTAAAGAATATTTAAAATATTATTTCGTTGATTTTGTTGAATTATTTTAATTTTTATTAAGAATAATTTCTGATTCTCAAGTCGTATTTTATAATTATTAAATGTAGAACCAATTTATATAAGGCATATTTAAATTATTAACAATTTAATTAAGTAAAGGCATATTTAAATTATTTAGAATTATTAAAAAAAGCTAAGGTTATCATAAAATTAATTTTAAAGTGAAATAAAAAGGCAAACTATGTTAAATATAGTTTTAAAACAAAAATAACCAATATATTTTTAGATACAAAAAATATATAATAAAAGTACGAAAAGTATATTTTCAAAACAGGAAAAATAGATGTTTTCAATATATAAAATATCTTATATATGTAAATCTTAATATTTAAAAATATTTCAAATATTTAAACATAATAATTAAGTTTTTCTCATAAATTCTGAGGAATATTCGCTGTCTTTATGCATCTTTCCATCTTCCACAAAAATTACTATTTTATGTATTGAAAAATTCTATTTTTTATGTTAAAAATATATTTTTTTATTACATAAAATATATTTTGGAAATATGTAAAAATTCGAACCTCAAAATTAAGTTTTTCTCATAAATTGTGGGGTACACATCCCGTCTCTACACTATTTTACCATCATTAATGCCTGGGATTTCTCTTTTAAATAGCAAATCAATAGATTTCACAGTCGTGCCTTGGCAAGGATTGCAGCTTTTTCCCCTCCCTTTGTTTTGTTTTTGGTGACTGGGTCAAGTGGGAAAAGTGGGGGTGTTGGTGGGAAAAGTGCAATGTGGGTGGTGCAAGGTGGGCGTTACAGCTGGTAGCTGTAGCTGTTAATTACCACGGCAATGGGGCGAGCGTTTAATGCAACGCCATTTTGTACGTGCCGTGCATAAAGTGGCCAAGCCCGGCAATTGGCAATTAATTGAGCCACGACGAGCCACCAGGAGCCAACGAACCAACCCACTACGGACCACTGAAATCCCCCTCCCAGCAAAATCTACACACATATATAAGCTTAAATCGGGGCTAGTGTCAGGGTCTTCGTGTAGTATATAGGTTATAATAGTTGCCTATCATAAATAAATAAATACTGCAAATGAAACTCACTTGAAGGTGTCGCGGCTAAAGTTCTTGAATATATTGCATTCGGGATGCTCCAGCAGGCGGAAGGCTATCGAACAGTGATGGTTCTCCAGCGGCGAGATGTCATTGTATCTGTAACATTTTTTGATGATAATTAATATGAATATTTAAGAATAAAGAATATTAATATGAATATTGTGATTTCAACTCAAAACTGCTGGGGGAAAAACCCACCTGAGTGCCAGCTCAGTGCGGGCATTAATCTGATATATATTGTTATAGCCGGGATGATCCAGGTCGTGGCAAATGCAGGACACCAGCAGGATCAGACACTCCAGATCGCCCAGGCGGCTCAGTAGATTCGCCTGACGCGTTATGGCATACATCTGGAATGGTTGATTAAATATTATTATTATTAATCGTATTTTTATTGTACTAACAAATAGAATTTCCTATTACAAAATTAATACAAAATATTACAAATACAAGTTCTTATTATTAAAGACAAAGCGACTAAGGCCTTCAGGCGATTAACTGATATATATTTAATATTTATTTGTATATTTGCATGAAATATTTTAATAAATATTAAATATAATAATAAACAATTATTTAATATAAACTATAAACTTATTAAATATATAGCAGAAGAGACCTTACCCTTAATAAGTAATGAGATTTATCAAAGAAGAATTATATTGATTATTCCCAATTTAAGGAATTTCCTAAAATTATCAAAGATAATTTATATTTGTACTTAACATTTGTTTAATTAATTATCTTTGTAAGTTACAATTCCTACATATTCTTTAACAACTATTTTGTTTTCAAAACTATTATTTTTGGTACGCCAAAATAAATTGATTATCCTGTAATTTATTTCAAATCAAATTCTCTCTTCAAAATATTATAAAATTATTAATATTATAATAACATAATATAAGAATAATATTACAATTATTTTATATATACCAATTAGTAATTATAATTATAATTAAAATTATAAAAATTAAACTCAGAAGATTATATATTCAGTAAAGTTTATGCTTAGTAACTTTTATAATTTTAAACATATTCTTTCTATAACATATATAATTATATAATTTACTAAACAAATAATTAATTGAATATATAATTGGCTGAGTTTAAATTTAATTATTTAAAAATGTATTCCAGTGAAATTTCTAAATATTTCCCTACATTTTCACCCCCTTTGATCTGTCTGTCTGCAGTCCTTGTAGTCCTCCTACTTTTACTTTCTGCGTGCGAACTTAATTTGTCTGCTGCAAGTCCTTTGCAATTACAAGTGGAAGGACCGTCAGCCACACGTATATCCCCTTGCTCGCTTTTTTCTGCCTTTTGCTATTTTCCTTTTATTTTTTTTTTTTTGTTTTTTTGGTTCTGCAAAGGATTCCCCTTAAGGAATTTCAACAGCGTTCAATTGAAGCGAAGCTCTT
This sequence comes from Drosophila tsacasi, assembly GCA_018904565.1. Lineage (NCBI taxonomy): Eukaryota > Metazoa > Arthropoda > Insecta > Diptera > Drosophilidae > Drosophila > Drosophila tsacasi. The sequence goes on along the minus strand of JAEIHY010015551.1, from coordinate 10,204 downwards.
CGGAGAAGCAGCGCAAACTTTGCCCAGCTCTTGGCACTAAAGTTGCACAAAAAACTGCAGTGGTGATGGTGCCAGGAGTGGCGATGGTTGAAAAATATCGAAATTATATATTAAATATTTTTTAGAGCTTTTTTTTTAAGTTTTTTGAACATTTTTGCATGATTTGAACAATTAAAGTTTGGAATTTTAAGCTGCTTTTAATATTTCAAATATATTTTAACATTTTTCCATATTTTTGTGTCGTAAACTACCGATATTTTTTAATCGCAGAATTACGATATTTTTTATTTTTTATATTAATATTATTAATATTATTGGATTTTTGTTTTTATTAGTATCTAAATTAATGAATTAACTTCCTTAAATTGTATATAATATTTAGTAAAGTAAATAAAATGTTTTTCGATATATCCCGATATAAAAACGATTACTTTTGATACATTAAGCTATCGATATTTATTCCCATAATACGCAGACATCCCCAGCCAAGGGGGGAAGTATTTCGCGGAGAGACTTTTGGGGTTCTCTGGCCGTAAAAGTTGTTGCACAACTTTCTGCCGCCATTGCGTTTACTTTGGCATTAAGTGCGAACGAAAGGGGTTCTGTGTGGGGGGGATAGGGGTTTATACTCTCTCTCTCTCTCTCTTTATATATATATATAGTGCGAAAACAAAATCTCACTGGGGAAAAGGCTTGGTGCGGGAGGGGTGGGGGGGCGGTGCTGTGGTGCTATAAATTTATGCAAATGCAAATGCTGTTTGCGTTTCGAATTTCGCAAGTTTATCTAAATTCATTGTCAACAAACAGACGCAGACAACCGCCCACAAACACCGTCAGCCACCTCACCCACCTCACCCACCACCCAATTTTCCCGAGGGTGGTGCTCCAGCCCCTCTGCATTTTCCGCTTGTTGGAAAACTTTGTCAGCGAACAAATATACACCAAGGAAATCAACGGCAGCGTCAGATGAAAAGTGCAGCCAATGGAAATTAGTCAAAGTGTTTGGTCATGCTGCCTTTGCCTCTGGAAAATGCAATGTGGGGGGCGAGGGGAGGAGGGCCTGGGGGAGCTGGGGGAGTTTTCCGTTCAATAATTTAAATTTACGTTCTTTTTTGATTGCCGTCGGATTTTTGTTGCGCCTGTTTGCGGGTTTGCGCCAAAAGCCGCTTAACGGCTTGACTGTCATGTCCTGCCCAGAGCCCAGAGTCCTGGCACACACAATCACACACACACACACACACATACACACACAGCTATACACACTGCATACAGCAGAAATAATTGTAGTGGAAATTGTAGAATTATTTATATAGGAGTTAAATAAATATTTTAAAAAGCAAAAAAAGTTACAACTTGAAATATTAATTGATTTATAAATTATGTAATATTATTACCTTGACTCTTAGGACTTGGAATTAGAATTAAATTTAGATTTTCCTTATGAAATGGGAGCTAAATAAACATTAAACATTAAGTAAATAATAAATATTTTGAAAAACAAAAAAAGGTACAACTTGAAAGGCTTACTATTTACTTTACTTGTGTTTTTTCCAACTTAATTTCTTTGATATGTTTAAAACCAACCTTAAACAAGTACTTTCTTATTTATAACAATGTCTTTTAATGTTTATTTGCTTGGCTTATGCTTCTAAAAAATAACACTCCTATATTTTTAACCGCAGCTGTTAGTTTTATGGACATGACTCGCCTATGCAAATGGGCGTTACCCCCATTGAATTGTAAAATACGCAACAACGCATATGGATCGCTGGGCAGCGATAAAAATGGGTGAAAAAAAAAACATTAAAAAAAAAAAGGAATAATGGAGGAGTCGAAGCAGAAGGCCGAACATTTTTTAAGGATTTTTCTTTTAAGGCCAATAGCCTTTTAGCCTCTAAGCCCTGCCATAGAGTTTCAACTTTATTTTGTGGCATGCGTGTCAGGCTCAATTAAGAAATGATTCAAACATAATTCTCTAAGCTGATAAACTTGTTGGTTTTTGTTCACTGCAAAATATATACATTTTTATAGCTTTTATTACTGGTTTTGCACAGTGCAATAATACCATTGCATTGCTGGACATTACATGGTTAAAAGAGCCATAAAAAAAAAAACAAAAACAAACAAACAAATATGGTAAACTCAGAATTCTCCTGTGTTTTCCTGTTGATTTTTGCTGCTGCTGTTTGGCACATAATGCGGTTTATGGCCAACGTATTTAACATCGATGGAGAGAAGCTTCCCAGAAAAAATGTTATAATGCGATTGTCAGAGTTGCGCTTGGGGCTGCAACCGTGCGTATACTTGATGCGTATACTTGATGCGTATACCTAATGCGTCTACCTGATGCCTCGCCTTTCTTTGACTTGGGCTACGCCTATGTCCTTCCGCCCCGCCTGCTGCACGTTTCTCTGCCAAACACACACACACACACAAACATATTGTTAACTTGCATTGGCTGCCATTGTTGCCACAGGCCCCTCCTTTACCTGCAGAGTAGTCTTGAGCCTTGGAAAAATAATTTATTAAAGTTTTAGTTTCGTTTCGTTTCGTTTACGGTTCTCCCTCTTGTCTCTGTGTCTTTTGTCTTAAGTTTCCCATCGAAAGTTGAGTTGCCCAACAGTGAAGCCTGCCTAAGTGCTGCCAGTTTGCTTTGTGGCAAAGTTTTTTGTCTGCCATTGAGAGGCAAATGCATTTTAATTTATCTCAGTTCATATTTATGTTGCCACAAAGAGAGGGAAATTGGACAGCTTAAAAAATTGCCAAGGGCTTTATATTGTATATTTTTTGAGGGAGAGAAAAAAGAAACGAATGGGGAATATCCTGTAGCTAAAGATATTCTAACCTGGCAAATTGTAGTAAAGAAAATATAAGGCTAAATATATAAAATATAGCTAAAAGAAAGAGGTTTGTAGAAGGCTTTTTTCAAAATGTTCATTGAAAAAGTAGTATTAAGATATACATTCTCTTTTTTTTACAGAAATATAATTAAGAAATTTGGTAGATAATGTTTTTAAAAAGGTTTCCGTAACTAAAAGTATAGATTTTTCATTAAAAATATTAAAAAATAGTAGAAAACTAGAAAGAAAGCTAATTATCGGAAACCGAAGTCTGTATACTCTTGCAGCTTGCCCTTGGACCCTGAAAATTGATCAAAACTATGCCAAAAATGCATTATTTTCAATTCGGAAAGCTAGTTTTCATTAGGTTAATAAATCTGGTTTTTAAATTTTAAATGTAAAAAACTAAAATTTTTTCTTCGATTTTTGACAATTTTAATTTGGTAAAATTTTGAAAAATTATTCACTGCCTTGCAACCTTCTGATTAAAATTAGAATACCCTGCAAAAGTATTAAAATGTTTCTGGACTGTAAAACATATATATCCAACCTTTAATGGGTATTTTTGGGCTAAAAAAAAATAGTAGAAAAAGTGGCAAAAGATGCAACAACACCGCGGCAACTTTCATTTGCCAAAAATGTAGGTTAAAAAATGTTCCGTTGGCACTTGAGCAGCCAAGTGGGTCGCTGGCTCTAAGTGCTTGTGCTCGTCCTCGCCGGTTGGGTGGTGGTTGGTGGGTGGTTGGTGGGTGGTTGTGTTTTGCAGGGTGCTTTTTGTGGGTTTGGTTTTTTCGGTTAGTATTTTTTGTTGTGTATTTCTTTTTTTTTGGGACTGGTGCTGCACTGGGTGAGTGACCAGTGGCCTGACCTCTTGGCCCTCAAAACAAAAAGAAAAATAAAAGAGTGTCGGTTGGTTTGCTATTTAAAAAGGGAAGCGCAAATTTCTTGGTTTCTTCTTTAGTTTGCGCTTTTCTATATATAATATGTATCTTTTGTAACTCGGGCGGATCTTTTTGGCCAGCTAAAAATAGGCCTTGTCGTAAGCCGCACACATACACCTTGCCTTGGTTTATTTTTGCATTTGCATTGTCAGTCTCAGAGATATATAATATATATATATTTTGTATAGAATTTGCTGCTGCTCATATAAAAATGCCCACATTATATCGATTGGAAGGAAGCTCCTTGGCATTTATTCCTACTTCAGCATGCATTCATTATGAGACTGCCTCTCGGTGTGTGTCTGCATATATTATTTGAAATTATATATATATGTTACATACTATATATATACGGCAAACATTTATTGTGCTACGCTCAAGTATTTTATTAATAATGTGCAGGACGACATTATTAGATCACACACACAATGGATGGGGCACTGCCATTAAGCAGAAACTACAACTACAACCACATAGCCGGCATATCCGATTTCCAATTTCCAAGAGAAAAAATTCCCGAGATTTAATTTTCAATAGTAAATATAAGAAAAGGGAAGATATATACATATATAATATATACACTCAATAACGTGGCCCCGGGTTAGACCATTAAAAGCCTATCCGATTTCACAGACTGTGTCTATTTTCCGCCTTTAGCAGCGAGCGTTCTTTAAGGACCTTTAAGGTTCGCTTGAGGTTCTTAATTTTTTGCAATAAAATGTGGGATGTCTTAATATTTAATCTAAGCTTTTGTAACATAATTTCTATATTAAATATCAACTCACCATTTGGGCAACGCAGAAGCAGTGCCGAAAATTGTGGAAGGGCACCTCGTTGTAGTGCTTGTAGACCTCGTAGAGCCACTCCCGCAGCGTGTCCACCGGAATGCTAAACTTCTCGATGAATCCCAGCTCAACGAACATCGTTTGCATTAGATGGATGACGTCCGCGTCGCCCCACTCGTACGAGTCGAAGGCCGGCAGGCGGAGGGCGGCCCTCACCTCCTCCGAGAAGGTCGTATCACAAATTTCCAGGAAGCGTCGCTTCACCTCCTGATGCTTTGGTAGACTGCTTTTACGATGCGGCGGCCCCAGTGGCCGTTTTGAGAGGCCTGCAATATGGCAATCTAAGATTAATATAGATTTAAATAATTATAATAATGCGAAAAAAGTACCCATGGTTCGGTTGGATTTAAATGCTAAATACATGCTACTAGAGTTTTTTTTTATATTTCCTATTTGATGGGTAAGTCAAGGGATATATAATTAACACTTTTTACTCGAAAATTTTGTTCTTTTTGCTGGTTTTTTTTTTTTTATGTCAGTTTTTATGTCAGTTGACAGTCAGCAGGAACTACAGTCTAACGATTTCAAGCTCTGGCAATTTGGATTATTGCAAAAATCAAGCAAGGACCACAGTCTCTCGCTCTCTGCCATTCAAATCCGAGTCCGTGTCCGATTCCGATTCCGATTCCGCTTTCGAGTTCAAAATTCACTCGCCACGGAAATACGTTGGCCTGCTTTTCCTCTCACTCTCTCTCTCGGGGGGTAGGTATTTTTGTACATTTTCGTATTTTGCTTTTTATACGAGAGCGCCATAGGCGGGAAATTAAATTTTCAATCGTTGGCACGCTTCAATGGCTGAAAATGAAGCCCGAAAAGCCAGGCACAACCTGTGTTCCAGGTGCCTTTGGTGCCTCTCTGTGATAGTTCACCATTTTCACCATCTGAACCCGGCGGAAGCTGGCACGCCTCTTCCCGTTTATCCTGCAGCCCTCGGGGCCAGGTGCAAGCAGAGGAGGAGTCAAGGAAAAGTTGAAATGTTTTTGCCTCAATTTAGCTTGCAAATGAATCAAAACATTTTATGATTGTGGCCGCCACCCTTGAGAGAGAGAGTGAAAGAGAAAAGGAGAAAAAGCGGGAAATGAACTAGCCTTTATGGTGTTTTTGTATTTTTGTTTTTTGGCCCAAACTAATAAAGTCCTGGCTTGCCATTCTATACGAATTTCTTTTATTTTCTCGCTTTTCTCTGGCATACCCCAAGGGCTAGTAGTTGTATCGAAATAATATCCTTTTAAAATATTCAAAAGCTCTCGGGTTCCGGCGGGGCCTGTGAAAACAGGTTAGTTGCCTTTTTCCATTTGCTTATTAGACAGCAACACAAATGAATCGGGATATATATATATATTGTATATACAACTGCTGTTTGTGTATCTATTATTTCTTGTTTTGTATAATTTAATTCTCGAGTTACCATTAATCGGTTCACTTTCCAGAGATACAGACTCTCCCCAGTCGTGTGGGTTTCGCAATTAGCCTCCGAGCAGTAGGCCAATTTAGATGATTGAATTACCAGACCCAAATCTCCAATTACTCTCACTTGCTCAATCAATCAATCGCTATTCTTTACTCTACTCTTCTTTTTGTTTTTCCCCCCCCTGGAAAATCGTCGGTAATCGTGTGTAATTGTTGGGGGAGTTTCACTTGCCGGGAGGTAGCAGAGCCCTATTGTAAATCAATCTGTCAGTTAATAACGAGGCAACCTTTCATTACCCCTTCGCTCTGAGCAGATTCTTCTTCTCTCCTCTGGCGCTTTCTCCTCCCTCCCTCCCTCCCATGACGACTTTCTCCGCGGAGAAGTGTGTGCAAATATGGGAAGGCGAACGAGTAATAAAAGGAAACCTCACTGCAAAAAATTATAGGGGGCTTTGTTATCGAAGACTTTGAATATTAGGAATATTTACAGTGTTGGTGTAGAATGTTGGAATAGAATTTTGGGTGTGGAATGTTTGTGTAGAATTATGGTTTAAAATGTTGGTGTAGAATGTTGGTGTAGAATGTTGGTGTAGAATGTTGGAATGGAATTTTGGTTTAAAAGGTTGGTGTAGAATGTTGGTTTAAAATGTTGGTGTAGAATGTTGGTTTATAATGTTGGTGTAGAATGTTGGTGTAGAATGTTGGTGTAGAATGTTGGATTAAAATGTTGGTGTAGAATGTTTGTGTAGAATGTTGGTTTAAAATGTTGGTTTAAAATGTTGGTTTAAAATGTTGGTTTAAAATGTTGGTCTAGAGCTTAGGAGTTAACCAACAAACAATTTCAAACAAGAAAGAAAGCAAACAACTTCGGGAAAACTTATAATACACTGCAAGGGTATAAAAATCTATAAATTATATCAAACATAGACCGCGCTCCTCAGCTCTAGTCAGTTTTTTCTGTCAGTGCACATAGTCCGTACGTGTGTGTATACAACATATCAGAAACGCGACGGCGGCTTAATTAAAAATTGTAAGTGGCAGTAAATTAATTATAACCGGTGGGCCCGCAAAAGTGTTTGGCTTGCAGCACATGTGGGCGGCCGTTGGGGGCGTGGTGCCACTGCCCAGCACAGTCACTACTTTGTGTAGCCATGTGTGTGTGTGTTGTGTTTTGTGTATGTGTGCTGGCAGGATCCAAGGAGTATCCTGTGTGGGTGCACTTCAAAGGGAAGCGTTTTAATCAAATTTCGATGAGTGGCACCGCTTGTGATGTGGGCGAAAAACGAATAGCGAATAGAGAGAGAGAGAGAGAGAGAGAGAGTAAGGGGAAGACTGTTCACCCTTCGTCCTTTACGTTTCCATCCCCTGCCTCCACCCTCGGAAAAGTCAACTCTCTCATTACAATGAAATCTTGGCCAAAAATGTTTCCCCCTCATCGGCAGAATGGACGACGACGATCCATGGATGAAGGACTCACTGGAATTAGAAATGCTATGAATGAAGCAAACCCGCCCGGCATGGAATGTCCTTTGATAGGGACTGGGCTTTGTCGCTGGCAGCAGCAGGGAAATAATCAGCACCAAAAGCGAGCCAAAGCCAAAGCCGAAGCCCTAAAACAGAACTTGCTTTTGGTAACTCTCTTAAATCGTACTAAAAGTCAATGAAAGGGGAGTCTGCCTTCTGTGCTATTTGAGTGCTACAGAAATTTGGAAAAAGTATAAATAAAGTTCCGTGTTGAAAACAAATTGGATGCAAACGAATTTCTCAGACACTTTACTTTCCTTTTTTTTTTTTTTGCAGTCTATGACAGGTTGATCGATGAGTTCTGCCCGAAGGGACTTATCTTTATCCCAAACAAAATAAAAAAAATAATAACCCTTCCTTCTTGCAAGCTGATGCAACTTTGATGCATTCGAAAATATGTCACTGGGGTTTTCCCTTTTACTTTCCCCTGTTGTGTTCCGCTTTTTCCGCTTTTCCGGTAGCGACAGTCGCAGATGCGAAATATTAGCTGTCAATTATATATTTCACACACTGGCCAGGAAAATGATTGATTGAAAAGTGACAGAGAGACGCATATTGATAGTTTCCTTTTTTGCGTTCCTTTCATTCCTTTTTTTTTTTTTGTCATTTTTGTTTGTATTTCCCGCAAACACATTGCAATTTGCAGTTGATTAGCAATCAAAGTAATTGTAGCAAAAGTGCAAGGCAAATACTGGGGAAATGCCATTTTCATTGCAGGGTATTTTTTAGGGGTATTTTTGTGTTCTTCTTTGAGGAGAGAGGAAATCAATTAGTCAATCGAAAATATATCTTCATTACAAAATATATATATTTGAATATATAAAACAGGAAGATCTTCCCAAAAGAAATCAATATCTGAAGTAAAAATTAATATTGACAACCGTATAAATTAATTCAAGTAAAAAATATTGTATATCGAGTACTAAGATATCGATTTTAAATCGATAATAGAGTGTGAGATCATTTTAAACAACAGAAACACCGCAGAATAAAAGAAGGGTTTTTCCAGAATATTTTATAACCTGCAACATATTGGTATTTTTCGATTTAAATCAATTTAAATGGATTTAACTGGGAAAACGTAAATTATTTTATATTTTGGGGTATTTTTATAACCCAGCAGGGTATTATAATTTTAGTCAGAAGTTTGCAACGCAGTGAAGGAGACATTTCCCATCCTATAAATCATACATATTCTTGATCAGCATCAATAGCTGAATCGATCTTGATTAGAACCCAAAAAATACCGAATTTAATCGATTTGAATAAATTGCAATCGATTTAAATAAATTGTAATCGATTTAAATCAATTTTTAATCGTTTTATCTTTGAAAATATTGCTTATTTCTCTTTTCCAGGGTACGCCAGGTTTGATTCTTTGGCAGCCTTGCCTCGTTTTCTTTTTGTTTATTTTCTTATTTTCAGTTTCATTTGCCAATTTGCTTTTTGCCGGAGAAAACAGACCGCAGGACCGACCACACAGGACATTTGCTGGGGCTTGATAAATGAACTCGATATTTCGTGCCAAGCCGAGTCGGGGCTATAAAATTTGCTGCCAAATATTGCAATTGTTGGTGGAGAGGAGAGTACTACTAGTGTGTGTTTTTTTCCTTCGCCTTCTCACATTGCGCATACGCCGTGTGTGGCAGCTGCAGTGCATTTTGCAGCTGCACTCCACCCTTCCTTCAGTTTCAGGTACGTCTCCAGGTTTATTTCCAGACCACCATCACTTGATGGTCATTTATCAGGCCGCCTTGGTGACCGCTTTACACTCACCCACCCACTCTTCGGCCCCTCTGGGTTCTGGTCAAGTGACGCACATTCTCGTGGCCAATAATGCAATTGTTTTCCCTCAAAAGTTTTCACTACTTCTTGGCCAAGTTTCGTCTCTCTCTCTCTCTCTCTCTGGCTAGAGTCTATTTTATTGCAAAATTCAATTGAATGGCAAGGCGGTGGCAGGAAGAGACATTGATGCATAATCGATGCGGGAGATCCTGCTGAGATCCTGAAAATAACTGTTTTTCTTCCGTCAACGAAAATGCCAAAGGGTGGCAGCGAAGAGCGAACTGAGAAAATGTCCAGGTGAAAATGTCACGGTGACAAGTGTCCTGGCCAAAAATGTTGTGCATCGGCGAAAGCATGAATTCATAATGAACAATGGAAGGATGGAAGGAAGGAAGGAAGGTATTTTCGGTGAACCTAATAAATATTCAGTTTGATGCGAATGATGGAATTAGATGGCAGTTGAAGTCCTGGCACAATGATTGTTCTTCAAATTCACACACAAACATGTGGTATTTCATGTACGTCTGGTTTTTAATAGGAAATGTTTCCAAAAATGATTAAAAAATAGTTTAAAATTTAAATGAAGCTTTTTAAGAGTCTTTTCAACAGTTGCAAACTTAATATGCATAGAGATTTAATTCCCCAATAAATGTGTAATAAACTCGGCTTACATTTCAGCCTAATTCCTTGAATTAGCTCTATAAATCGCAGCGACTTTCGCCTAAAAATGCCATTAATTATGACACTCTTTGACGCCTAACAGTATGCAATAAAATATGAGAGCTGCCCTACTCAAAATAATAATAATAATAACACTAAAAAAAAGAAGGGAAAAACGGAAAAACAGAAAAGGGCCAGC
>JAEIHY010015536.1:0-35321 GCA_018904565.1 Drosophila tsacasi | reverse complement strand
TTTTGGTACAGGGTATATAACAGTCGTTCACGAACGACTGTAGCTTTCTTACTTGTTAGACTACAAATCTTTATTATCTTATTATTTAACATAATTCAACAGATCCAAGGCCTTGTACCCCTGCGAATGCATTAAGGGGAGCGACAGTGGTCTCTATGTGCGCTGCGAGAATGCCAATTTAGCCACTTTATCGGTGGCCCTTCAGAACTTGGCCTCTTTTGAGCTACCCATCGAGGAGTTGACCATATATAGGGGTCATATTGGTAAGATCCCGCTTGATAGTTATCAAATATATGTATTTACTTGCCTAAATCATACACTAGCTCGTCTCTACGGCCCTCTGTTTGCCAATATCAAGGCTCGTTTGTTGATAATTGAAGAGACCCCGGTGACAACAATTGAGGATTATGTCTTTTATGGCGTTAACAACACTTTGGAGCAGCTGCATCTGCTGCGCACGAATCTAAGTCATGTGGGACAGCTGGGATTTGGTGTAAGCACCTAATGAAATTGCCCAAAAACTTTGCTAACAACTGACTCCTCTAAAACTCCCTCTAGATTCTTGGCAAGACCACACAACTGGTGATCGATGGCCATGCTTTGGAACAGCTGCCCAAGGATCTCTTTGCTGGTCAGGAAATCACCAATAGTTTGGGCATAATGCGACTGACCAACGGGGTACTGAATGATTTGCCCATAGAGACCTTTCAGCCCTTGCGGAAACTCAAAACCCTCGATTTGCACGGCAACCAGCTGGAGAACCTGAAGCGGAATCAGTTCAAAAATCTCAGGGAGCTGGAGGTGCTGGATATTAGTCACAACAAGATCAAGAAACTGGAGGCACAGCATATATCCGATCTCACAAAGCTGGGTTGGTGCAATGTCTCGCACAATGCGCTGAACGAGCTAAGCCGCGGCACCTTTGCCCGGAACTCCGTGCTAAAGGTGCTTAATTTGTCGCATAATAATATTGCCAAATTGGATGCCAACAGCTTCAGGGGAATGCGTTTTCTGCGGCGACTCTTCCTCAGCGATAATTCGCTTACGGATATTGGTCGGGGGACGTTTGGCTCGGTGGCTCGCATTGGAACGATCGATTTGGCACGCAATAAGTTGACGAAAGTGGAGTTCCAGATGTTTACACAAATGAACTACGTGGAGGTACGTTTTAGAAATGACTTAAATATCATATTAGCTCTTAAAAATGCTCTTTAATTCCAGTTGCTGGACTTGGCGGAGAATAATATTACCAAAATCGAGAAGAACTCCTTTAAGGATATCTACCAAGCTGTGATTAATGTCTCGCATAATGCCTTGGAACTTATAGAAACGGCGGCCTTTGAGAACTGTGTTAATATCACGACCCTTGACCTGTCGCATAACCGCTTGGCCAACTTTTCACGGCGCAGCTTTGATGAGACCACCTTTGCCTCCACTTTCCAGCTGAGCTATAACAATCTGACTAATTTGGCGCAGGTAATTATTAGCGTTTTGTATTTATAAACGGTTTACTAAGCTTATCTTATCCTCCAGATTCCAATTCAGAATATGACGGGCTTGCGAGTGCTGAATGCCTCGCACAACAGCATTACAGAAATACCCAAAAACTGTTTTCCTAAGCTCTACGAGCTGCATACAATTGACGTTTCGCACAATAACATTTCCAGCATATTTAATGGAGTTTTTCAAACCCTTTTCTCGCTGCGTTCCCTCGACTTGAGTTACAATAGCATGCGTGAGATCAAGTCATCAACCTTTGGCACTTTACCTACTCTCTTGGAAATGGATTTGAGTCACAACGGCCTGGCTAACATAGTGCGCGGCTCGTTGGCCAAGCTGACCAGTCTGCGGCAGCTGTATTTGAATAACAACCAGTTGGATAAACTCTTTCAGCTGCCCATCTCCCTGAATGAGTTACACTTCAGTCATAATATGCTGGCTGAAATACCAGCGGGCACTTGGCCTGTGATGAATGCACTGATTTATCTGGATCTAAGTCACAATCAACTGGGCGACAGTCTGAATGGACAAAGCTTTACAGGATTGCTGGTGGTGCAGCGTTTGAAGCTGCAGAACAATGGTATTAGCCAGCCGCCTCTGGAGGCTGTGGCTGTCATGTCAACGCTGCAGTATTTGTACTTAGAGGTAAGATTTATAGCAACTTACCTCTTAACATAAATTAAATTAAAAATATTATATTGCAGCACAATAACATCTCCAGTCTGGAACGCAGCGCCTTTGGCAAGCTGCCCGTTCTGTTCGAGTTGAATCTGCATGGCAATCAAGTCAAGGACATCAGGTAAGAGGTTATAATCTACTTATAAATGGTTTTGTCACCACATTTTCTGCAATCCACCACCAGCAAGCGAGCCTTCGAGGGCCTGCTGCAGTTGCTCACGCTGAACTTGTCGTCCAACGGCATCCAACAGCTGCAGAATGACATATTCATTGGTCTGCCCTCGCTGCGAACTCTCGATCTGTCGCACAATTTTCTGACCAAACTGGATAATAAGACCAACGGCGTTTTGGACGACCTGCTCAGCTTAGAAACCTTGGATTTGAGCCACAATCGCATCAGCTTTGTGACCAAAAAAACCTTTCCATCGCATCAGTATATACCTTACAACTTGAGGAATCTGGACTTGAGCTACAACCAAATGCCCGTACTCACCTACGACATCACTTTTGGCACGAAGAAACTGCATAAACTGGATGTGTCGCACAATCAAATCAATGACCTTAGACGCGGAGTTCTCTCCAACTTCACTTCGCTCCAAAAACTGGATATGTCGCACAATGAGCTGGCGAATTTGGCCTCCGAGGAACACATCTTCGATCTGCCACAGAACCTGAGCAGCCTGGATCTGTCGCACAACCAAATCTACCATCTTCCCTTTGCCAATATTGTAAAGGTCACTGCTCTGAAATATGTGGATATGTCCAACAACAGTTTGGAGGATTTTCCGCCCTCGATAGTGCGCAAAATGTGGAACGGTAGCCAGGTGCTTTTGGCAGGGAATCCCCTGCACTGCGGCTGCAACACGCGTCCACTGAAGTACTTTATGCTGCAGCAAACGTGGCCAAGTGAGGATTTGCAGGGCATATATTGCGGCACTCCGTCCGCTATCAAGGAAAAACAGTTGCTTTCTCTGGAGGATGAGTACCTGCATTGTGCCGAGGACGAGCGGGAGATGTATTCGGGCGCGGACTACGAACAGCTCACTGATGTCCGCTTCCGGGAAGTCCAAGCGTAAGTGGAAAATCGAATAAAAGAGATAAATATCTTATATATTTTGCTATACATTCCCTACAGAACCAAATCTGGCCAACTGACCCTCAGCTGGTACGTCTTCGGCACCGCTGACGTAGCCGACTTCCATGTTTATATCAGGAGCTCCAGCAACGAGGTTCTTTATCAGTCGGACTATGCTTACAACAATCGTACCGCCCAGATTGCCATTGCAGAGCTCCAGACGCTTGGCGAAGAGAAGCTGCGTGGGGGTGAGATCTGTATAGTGTCTCGCGATAGCGACGGTAACACCCGGAATGGGTTCTCCGGTCAGTGCCAGAAATTGCCATCCCTCAAGCTGCCGCGCACCTTCTTTTTCGGCAACTTTCAGGTCAGGGGAGGCGCATACGCCCCAACAGCCAGCAGTCTACCTCACTGTCTCCTGTTTGCAATATTAGTGTTATTCGTTGTCCGCTTGTAAGTACTAAAGGGAGTGGAAGAAGCGTTATAAAATGATGGTCAATCTGATCTGGATTTTGAAAATAGCTTATATTCGAACTTGGAAATAATTTGTATAAATTCCAATACTCGTTAATCGTTTCAAGTTTGAGTTAATGTGATAAAATTATACTTTTAAATAAGATCAAATTGCCCAAACATATTTATCATGATTTCTCTTATTTTTTGCTGGCTTCTGCGACCATGGCTCACTGTAAGGACACGCTTACAGCTGAAACATGTGCGCGACGGCCCTATTATCACAGCCGTGCGCACATGTATTTGTTTACTTGGTTTGGACGCCGCCTCGCGTGGGCAGCGCAATTGAGAAAGCGTTGGTGCCCAGCTGATGGCTGATGGCCGCCCAGGCTGGCGGACTTTCATTCAGGGCGACAACACAAAGGCTGCTGTGTAATCCCGAGGCAGTCACTCGGCTCCGCCGATTCATTCTCCATTTCGTCCTCGGTTTTTGCTGTTTGTGCAGCCGCGAGCCATCGAGCGGATGAGCGGATATGCCTTAAAGCCGAGAGCTGAGAGCCTGGCAAATGCGCACTCGCGCTCTTGGCCGAAAAGGCATGCATGAGTATTTACAATGGCGGGTTGAATTATTGGCATGGCTCTAGCTTCAGCATGCGCCTAAAAGTAGGTTTTGGTCTTGGCCGTTTGTATTCTATTTTTTTTTTTGTAATATTTAGCAATAATCGGTTATAATATCGCGTACTTCGGTAGTCAATTAAAAAGTTTAATGAATTTAATCTTAACTAAATAAGTTTAATGCACTTGCAAGTTTTACAGCTTTCCTAAAAATTACTCATACGACATGTGGGCTCTGGTGTACGAACTGTCATGTATAAGGCGCTTAAAAATCTTGATCAATTATTAAACAACAAAATTAACTATTATAGTTAAAGTCATACAATTATCTTCATTCATTTTCATCCTTAGGAAAAACTAATTATAACGAGATGACAACGAGAAAGCAAATACTGAGAACAAGGCAAGCAGAAGATGATCAGCAAAGTTGAAGAGAACAAAAACGAAGAAAGAAATTGACGATAAAAATCAAGGTAGTTGCCAACCAGAAAAACTTATTTATGAGATATATTCTATCAACAAATATTTATATAATAAGAATACTTATTATATATTGCCAACGATACTTATAAGTATTAAGATAGGATTTTTTTCCCGAAACTGAAGCCACGCCACCTTTAGGGACCAACACTGTGCCGCGGGACATGAGACACTCAGGACATGTGCACTTTCACTGCCGCGCCACCCACACGCTCTCGGTTTCACTTTGGCCGCACAAGAATGTGCTTTTGTGCCGTTCGCCTTTGCCACGGCCTTACCCGCCCTGCCCCGCCCTCTGCATTTTGGCAGGCGACTTTGCCTGTCCTTATCGATTTTCAGCGAATCTCGCAGGCTCGGAGGCTCGCAGGCTCGGCTCCGTTCACGGCGCACGTCAGTGCCATGCGAATCGGAAAGCGAAGTTTCACTTGTCGCGCTGAGTTCGTTCGTGTCGCAGCAGCAGCAGCAGCAGTAGCAGCAGCAGCGAGTGTGTGCCGTTATACCGTTCGTTACATAAAGAAGAGATTTCAATAGCAAGTTTAAGTGCGCTGCTCATTGAGAGTTAACCGAACAAAATAAAATAAATTAAATTAAAAGCAGCATTGTGATAAACAGTTAAACAGCCGTTAAACGAAAGGAGCCAGCGCGACACAACAGCCACAAAATAAATTCAAATAGAAACCCCACATCTCAAATCGAAATCGGAAGAGAAAAGTAATGAAGTGACTGTGTATCTGATACGAAAGCGTATTAAATGTGCCGTAACACGGGCGTTGAAAAAAGTTTCAGGTAGCCGTGGGTTTTCGTGCAAATTCAGGAGAAAGAGGAGTTCGCAGGAGAACAGAGAAGCGAGGAGCGAGGAGCAAGGAGCAAGGAGCGAGTAGCGAGGAAGGAGGAAGACAAGCGAAATATGTAATAGAGGTCAAAAGAAGCATTGATTTAACGTGTGCACTTCCTCCCACTTTCATCCTCCTCCACCTTGTGCCTCTTGTTCTTCTGGTTCTACTACTCCTCCCGCTCGTCCTCCTCCACCGTTATTCCACCCACTGTGCCCTGAGTGCCGTTTTTCCGTGCCACGACTGTTGTTGCTGTGTTGTGTGCGTGTCTCTCGCGTGTGCGTTGTGTGCCTGTGCGTATGTCTCTCTCTGTGTTATAAATAATTTGTTTAAAATTCGTCAAATTGCTTGACGTTTCATTCAATAATTTTCACCTAGACAGGACACAGGACACAGGACAGACACGCACACAGCCTTATAGGCAAAAGCATACGCATACACCGTGTGGCGCCCGTGAATTGTGTGTGTATGTGCGAAAAATGTTGATGACGAACCACTTACGTCTATCGCAACCCACGAAACCACCACAAACAGCCGCAGCAGCTGAAAAAATCGCATGTAACACACACCAACACTATCACACACACAGAACCTCGTACAGAGCGCCCTAGACACACGTACAGTTCAATATCCAATAAGAAACCAAGCATAATTACATAATCAAATAGAAGGACTTGCTAAAAAAATAAAAACAACAAGAAAACAAAGAGCAAATAAAACTAAAGCGGAAATAGCTGAGATAACAAGGACAAGAAAGCAAACACACACGAAAAATCGAGGCAAAGTGCAGAATTATTTAATCAACGCGCCAGCAGAAAGCAGCAAGCAAGCAGTCGAAGCGAAGCCCTTGGAAACGCCTAAAAATAAAGGACACGCGATAACCAAAAATAGAATGTAATGATAGCAACCAAAACCAAAGTACCTGCAGCAATGAAATTGAGCAAATCTTAAAAGCATAACCCAAAAGCTAACGAATTAACAAAAAAATAAAAAACCAAAAGCAAAGAAAATCGAACCCAAGATTAGAATTACTTTTAAAAATATACAAAAAGGACACTCGCTATATACGAAAGTGCTATTAGATAAACGATTAACACTAACCACATAAAACAAACCGTAGTTCGTTGCCGTTCGTTTCACCACTGGATCCCTCGATGATCCGATCCCGTCGTTACAGCCCCAGGATATAGAGATAGTGTAATGGAACTAACCTCGTAGTTTGTAGAGAGAGAGAGAACGCCCGTAGGACAGCAAATCAAATAATCGCAACATAAACGCACTTAACGACTAACTAAAAACTACCAAGTAGTTGCCTCTCTATATACAATATATATATATATACAAAGATATATACAAGATACCTAGCCTATAGCGAATATAGATAAACGCCAGTCTGTATATCTACCTATATGGATTTATTTTTATAATGCCGCTAAAGCTAACAACAAACTCAACTCGAACCCAAACCCCAGCTCAGTCCCCGCCCTCGACCTAGGCCCTGGGAAATTGCATCTGAATAAGTAACGAGGGTCGATTAATGCATTAATTGGGTGGCGAAGGACGTCGCCTCACGGTATCCCAAGGAGGGACACAGCCCGGGTCCGGGTCTGGTCCTTTGCTCCTTCGCGTGTGGCTCGTGCCCAGCAATATATATATATAAATACATTTACACAAGATACAAGGATACAAGGATACCAGGACACACGTACAGGACGAATTTGAGAGCTACCTGCCTGCTTTGGGTTTCCCGTGTTGCGCCGCTGCCTTGACGTAACTCTCCGCCTTAACTCGCGTCGCTTCCATTCGCCACAAAACTCACTAAGTAAAAAGCAGACAACAGGCAACCCGCAAACGCCAAAACGCGGTGCGTTCGTTAAACTTTCATGACCAAACATTAACTTAAGCAGGTGGATAGAAGGGATCGAAGAAGGAGGACGACAAGGGAGGTGAGGAAAGAGAGGAACACGGAGCTGTCATCATCATCATCCAACACAAGCCCGCAGCTAGTTGGTTTTTGTGATAAATAATTCAACGATCCAGACTCGGATCCCGAGATCCTGCCCACCCCACTTCCAGCTCCAGCTCCTCCAGCTCCAGTTAGCAGTTAGCGTTACCAGTTCCAGTTCCAGTTCCAGTTTCACTACCAGTTCCAGGCCCCACCATTCGCATCTGTACACCACCAAAACCAACCGAATAGCAACAATAACTATACCGTAGAGGATAGAGGACATTTATAATCCAAAGTACAAACGAATAACCCCGAATAGAGCGCTGTAAACTAAACTAAAAACGATAGCTAAACTATAAATAGTAACATATGGTATTATTATACACGCAACTCAAAAAACAGAGAGTCAGATAACCTCAAAACTAACGAACGAACGAACGAACACATTCGCATAACGAAACAAAACGAATTGAAACGATAAGTGAAGAATTATAAGCAATACAAGCCGTGCTGTTGACTACCTTAGAGGCTACCTCTTTTAGAAGACATCTTTCGCCCGCTCCCCCCGACCGACCTAAGTTATTACTCAACCAACCAACCAACCAAACACCTAAGAACCCACCAAAAAAAGTTGAAGCGAGAACCTAACCTGAAATCCACAACACGGATGAGAGCGAGGAGCAGCAGCATAACGTGCGAGTGAGACAGCCGGAGACGGAGACTAACTAACACACAACGAAAAGCAATTCATTTTTGTTTACCCATCCGTGTGTGTGTGCGCGCTGGACCTGTGTATTAGTTAATGCCAAAAATCGAAGCGGAAGTTGCACCCACACCCACACACCCTCAAACACACACAGCCACGCCACGACGGTCGCCATGCCCATGACAAGGCCAAGAATTGCAGTAAGGGGCAACGCGGCGGGGCCATCCCGGCGGCAATAGCAATAGCAATACACTATAAAAAAACCAACAAAAATATATACCCCGAAATAACGACACCACGTTACGTTGCGTTACGTTGCGTTAACGAAGGTGGCGCGAGTGGTTCGATGTGGTTCCAGTTCGAGACCAGGTGGTGACGTGACAGCAGCGGCGGCGACGGCGTGGGTTCAAGAAAATGCACGTTAAACACACTCAGCGTCGAGTCAGCGGTCCTGGAGCCTTCGGAACCTTTACCAACGATCAACGGTATGCGAAACCAATGCTCACACTCCATCCTTGTCTGTCTTTTTACTGTTGTTGTGCACGATGTACGTTGTACGTGGTGTGTTAGACGGAGTCCATACTATTTTTGCGAGTGTTTGTGTGCAAGGGAGCAAAGCATATTTCCCGAAGATCCTTGCTCGCTCACTCGCATCCACTAAAAACATGGACTATTTATCTATCACACCGTTTTGTACAGTTTTTGAGATGAATGTATTTCTGTTTAATTTTCAATGTGCTCACTGGGGTGGATCTACATTTGGAAACTTTAAGACACTTAAAAATAATTTAGCTACAGACCATCAAAAAATTATTCAAGCTTAGGTTAAATTTGCTAAATCATTTTAGAAATGATTAATTTTAATGAATATTAACTTAACCTTTCGGAACTTAATATTTAAATACGGAGTTTATAAAAATCTAAATAATTTAAAATTAAGAGAATTTGCATTTTATATTTTATGAAAAAAAAAGTTTAAGGAATATTTTAGTTCATTTCATATAAATATATTTAACATATATATGTGTAATTTTTGAGTTGTAAAAGAATGTAGCTTAGCCTTTTTCTAAGCATATCTGTTAGATATTACTGAACAACAGTGCGTATACGTAATATCAATATCTGTTCTTATTAATCATACGCACTGTTGATTTTGGGCATACAATATTTATTGTTAAATTCTATTAAATACTGAAAAAACATAACATACAACTTAGGTCCACCCCAGTGATCTCGTTTTATTGTGTTGTTCCTTTTGTTTCGTTCCGTTCCTTCGATTACGTTTTGTTCGATGTCTCTGTTCCGTCCTCTTTTTGAATCTTGAGTTACCCTGTTATTGTTGTTGATGTTGTTGCTGCTGCCGCAATTGCTGTTGTTGTTGTTACTGTTCACGTTCATCCGAGTGTGCGTGGGCGAGTGAGTGTGTGAAAAAGAGCGAGGCGATGGAAAGTGCTTTGCCATTTTGGTCCTGCTGTGAACTGATTTCCGCCTCCGCCTTAGGTCATCCGTCACTCCAGTCAATGCAATTACGAAACTAGAAACTAGATTAAAAGTCAGGCCAGGCCGCCGCCAAACAATGGCCGCACCAATACCAATACCGATAGTAATACCGATACCAATACACCAATGCAAGCGGACAATCACGCACACAATGCAACGCCGCCGCCTCGCTTCAGAATAGTGTCAAAGTACTTTAAGTGCAATAGCACGCCGCGTTGCATACATTCGGGCGCCACTGTACTTGTGTGAGTGATGGCGAATGATGCGCGGCTGTGTGTGTGAGTGAGCGGAAGCTTTCGCTTTTACTTCAATGATTAAACCACTGACCGAATTTCGGCTTGCATTTGTTCGCGTGCCTTAGTGTGTGTGTGAATGTTTGTATGTATCGATAAGCGCTTGCCGACTAACTGTATTGTTGTGTTGCCACCCACATACATACATACATAGCTGATTCATCAACACACCTACCACAACCATACAAGAACAGACAGAGACGGCGACAGTGAGTGGGCGAGTGAGTGAAGCAGAGGGCCCCGATAAGCTGCTCTTTTCCTTTGTGTAGAAAAGGAAGCCCGATGTTTCCAATTGAGCTAGTTTCTAGTTCCAGATTTCCATACACTCGACAGCAACATGCACACAAACCACACACAACACACACACATGGGGCCTCAGG
Source organism: Drosophila tsacasi (assembly GCA_018904565.1). Lineage (NCBI taxonomy): Eukaryota > Metazoa > Arthropoda > Insecta > Diptera > Drosophilidae > Drosophila > Drosophila tsacasi. The sequence goes on along the minus strand of JAEIHY010015536.1, from coordinate 24,860 downwards.
CCAGGACTCGACTCCCTCGTGTCTGTGTGCTTTGTGCAGTTAATTTAATTTCTTATCCCCGAAAGAATCTCATTTAAGTTATTTCCCGCTCAGTTTGTTAGTTTTCAGTTTCGTTTCCTTTTCGTTTCGTTTTGTTTTCTGTTTTCTGTTTGGCATTTAATTTCTCGTCACGTGAATAACTTGGATTTATTTCGTGTCCTTGTTGTTGTTGTTTTGCAGAAAACTTTGCTTAAAAGTACAAAAAATACGTTGAAAAAAAATACAGAAAGTAAGAACTAACCAAAAAACCGAACCAAAAACCAGAAAAAAAAACCAAACAACCCGAATCTGAAACTGAAACTGCAAATTTTGCAAGTCACATTTGCTGTGGATCGATTTGTAGACAACATCATCGAAGGTACCGCCGCCCAAAAGTTCCGAATATCCCCTTACTTTCTCTCTCTATCTCTCTTTTTGTCTCTCAGTGTCTCTGCCTCTCTCTCTCTCTCTAATACATATTATATCTATAGATCGTAGCTTGATTCTGTATGGTACTTCTCTGCTACAATTACTAATACAATACCTACCGTTACAATTACAACTGCAACACTGAAAGAAAAACACTAAGAAACACTCGTTTTAATGCTATTAACGCTATTTCTGCTCGCTTTTAAGAATTCAAATCCCCAAACCCATCCCAAAACTACTGCTTCACAAGCGAAGCTAAAGAGTTAATGATGCACTTTGCCAAGCTCCCAAGCCCTCGAGTTTCGAATGCATATATAGCTTTAATGACTTTTCCCTTTAGATCTTTAGCCTGACTTAACCCTTTTAGATGCTAACCTCGTGTTGATTCCCCCACGTTCAATATATCACACAATTCGAATCTGAATTCATTTACAATTGGCATGCCACAAGTGATGTAGCATTTCTTTGTTTGCTCGATTCCCCCCCTCTCACTCTCTCTCTCTCTCTTTCACTCTCTGCCTGATTTATTAATTGCTCGGCTGTCGTTATAATTAATGGATAATTTTGGCTGAATTCTGGTTAGCCGAAAATCGTGTTATTTATAGTTGAGCCACCACCAACAAGCTGCCAGTTGATTATTATTCCCCTGTCCAGCCGGAAATCTTTTGAAGCCCCAATTTAATTACTGTGCCTGTGCCCCAGGTCGACAGTGTGTATTTAAAATGGCATTTCCATATTAGCGACATGGGATGACCCGTTCGAAACCTCCCAGTTTGTTATTGGTACGACCTCAGATGGGGTCCAAGCCGGAGTTTTTCGGTCCGTGAAGGTCGTTGGGGACCCTGTTCTGATGGTTGGCCTTGACCATCGTTTTGTATCAGTACATTTAAAATTTATTAGGGAATTGTTTAACTTGAAATACGAGTCTGGGTGTTATTATACTTAAAAATTACCTTATCTTATTCAAGTATTTAGCTTGGAGAATATACAAAACTGTATACTTGAATATTTACAAAATTAAACTTATTTTTATGCAATTTGCTAATTTCCAATAAATATTTATAGCATTTCAATAACTGAAAAAAATACACTTTCAAATTGTATTTCCGCCATTCCTTCCCATCACTTAAATGGACCTTGAAGCTAGATAAAGGAAGTCGTATTTATTTGTATGTAATTTATATTGCCTTCCGTTTCGGATACATTTTTGAACAGAAAACAAATTGTAAATATATATTTGTTCAAATAAACTTTCCGTACTTTCCGACTTTGTAGATTGGCAGCGCATTTGTAAACATTTCGGCTTTTAAAAATGGAAATTTTCGTAATTTGTTTACAGCGGGAACTGTGTGTATCGATCGAGTATTCATGTTTGGTAATTTTTGCTTTCAATTTTGTTTGATTTTCCCTGCCATGAGCTTTCCATTCCATGGGCCATTAAATTGCATTTTGAACAGTTTCCAAAATATTCAAGCAAATATTGCAGTATATAAAGTATAAAAATAGTTAAAGTGGTCGCGTTGAGCGTTCCAAAGTTCAAGACCACGCAAAGTATTTTCACATTAAATCGGGTTCAGGGAAATTAGAGCGCAGCAATTTGAATCTCCATTAAGACATGTATTTCAGATGTAAATTTAGTTGTGGATTCCCCATTTTAGGGGGCTCACACAGCTGCAATTGATTTAATATCGATGAACGAAGTGGAATGCAGGCAGGCCAGCAAGCGACTCAATTACGTTCGCCTTACGAATTTACGCTTAATGCCTTCAATTGGCTTTTGAATTATTAATTGAGGCATATTGTGTCTCGTTCGCAGGGTGGAGGAGGAGGAGGATTTTAAGGGGGGAGGGTGAGGGTGAGGTAGCAACATCTCGATGGCGGAAACCTGCTCTCCGCCAGACTCGTTTCCCGAGCTTGCGAGGATGGCCAGCACTCGACACGGCTAATCCCCTGGCCGGAGGACCACTCCACTGTGCCAAAAGTTGACATTGGGACATGCCTCGCCCCATAAAAAAATAAAACACACAGCGAGAAAATGTTCTTATAAGTTGTGACTATTAAAATACGGCCTAGCAACAAGGTGTTTTAGATATCGGAGAGGTATTTTCATCATGCGAAAACAGTCTTTTAATTACTGATTATTAAATAATACCGGGAAGTTGTTAGAAAAATAATATTACTGCATAGAATTTGAATATTATTCACTCAATTAATAAGAATTTACCATATTCAGAATTATTTATAAATTAATTAATTGAAAATATGAAATGGAACATGAGCTCGTAAATTATTCTCCGGTAGTAAAAAATCTATGAAAATTATGGAATAATTAATAAATCAAAATGTCGATAAATTAAACTTTATATTTAGTACGTAGTTTGTTATATTTTTCATTAAAAATTAAAGTTAATAAGATAAATATAGCAATAGCAAATACAAATAATAATTAAATAAATAAATAAATGTAGCTAAAAAAGATTGCAACTATGGATACGATAGGGATAGATAGGGATTTATGATTGGCTTAACTTAACCATTGTTTATCTATCAGAATAATCATGCTAAAAGATTGGCTATCAGAACTGTGTAATAAATCCATAATTCAAAACACAATTGGCTATCAGAAATGAATAATTACTAAACTATGAGCATGATAGGCAGTGTAATAATAATAGGCACTTGTAGATGTTTTATTAAATGTGATTAAAAATGTTTCTAGTGAAAATCCCATGAAAAATATAAGCCTAGAGCCATTTTCTCTGTGCAGGCCAGGCAGTCGTCTTATTAGTGTTCCCCTCCAAGTTCCAATGCCAACCCGAAAACTGGACCCAGGCTTGGGACCCGGTTCTTGGCAAGGCCAACTTTTGACTGCAGCACTTGACAGGTGGCAAACACTCGAGGCCCGGCCCGAGATGAGAAAAAAGCCATCAGATAGCAACCCCGAGAGCTGGAATTCCCATTCCCCCCGAGAGCGGAGAGCTCTCGATGCTTTCGCTTTGATTTGCCATTTGCGCCTCCTCGGAATTGACTTTCGGTCAGATTAGGTCCGAGATTTCTAAGGGGCCGCCACTCCGCCGGATGTGATAATATCTCATAAGCTCCGGGGCAACGCAGATAGATGTGTACCGATATGTGTATTTGTACCTCTGTAGTGCACACTCATCGGCTGAGCATTAGCGTGCAAATATTTGACATATTTACTTATATTTGCACAAGTGCCGCCGCTTCGCATCCAATTCCGGTTCCCCTGATCCGATTCCCCGAATCCTATTCACAATCACATTCAAATCCGAATCGAAATTTCAGATAATTGCGCCCCTGGCGTTGGCGTTAGCGTGAGCTGGAGCTGCCTAATTGACCGAAATTGATTTGCATCGATTCCGGCGTTGGGAAATGCTGTTTGCTCTGCTGCTGCTGCTGCTGCTGCCATTTTCCCCCCCAATTTTCGCACTCAACTGGGGATTTGGTATTGGAAACGGAAGAGCTCGATGCACGCACGCCGTGAATAGGGCTCCAATTGTTTTCCCTTTGTTCTGGGATTGCCGCTATACCCCAGGCCCCTGCTCTGTGGCTATGTCAACAATAGTTTGCCTCACGTTTCGACGCATTGATTGCCCAAGGCACACTATGGGCCAAATCATACACAGAGAAAAATGGGGACTGGGAATTGGGGAATGGAAAAAAATACAATACAATATCCTCAAGTCCCAATGGAATTAAATGCTGTTCCCCCTCAAGTTTTCTTTCAATTTTAAAGTTTCATTTATAAAGTGGAATAAATAAAAGTGAAGAAACATATAAATTTAATATCGAAGAGATTAAATAAATGCAATATATATAATATAGATCTATAGGAAGTTTCATTATATATTTCCAAGATCAAAATTCTGTCAAGAAGTGTATCGTTAACATTAAGCAGCTCATGTGGCCTTGACCTCTGCTTTAAGTTTTTTGTTGTGTGTCCCAATCCCCAATCCCATATCATCTGTAAATACTCCATAAGCAGCTTCTGTTCCGGCGCTTTGCTTTCCCCCTCCGCCCCGCCTGGCATAATGTCGCAGTTTTATCTTATCTCTGGCCATTTGGCCATTTGATTTAGGGCACTTCCGCCGCCGCCCACCGTGCGGCACGCGTTACTAGCCATATATCTCTCCATTTCTCCCATATCGACTCGCTACGTGTGTGGCCCGTATCTGTATCTGCCGAGCCGGAGTCGCTGTATCTCTGTATCTGTATCTGTATCTCCGTGTATCTATTTGTTGGCGCTTGTGTATCTGTGGCTCTATCAGTGCTTGGCCTGCGTGCCGCCATACATTAATTTAGTTGAATTTTTCGCGCGATCAGAAACCAGATGAGCATGTCAACCATTGTATATAGATGTCTCTATAAAGTGTATCACACATCGCGGTCACAGTGGACACTCGCTAAGGGGGATGGCCGATAAAGTGTCTTAAAAAATATATTAAAGTTCTAGAGCTTAAAAAAATAAAGCTAGGAACTTGTTCTACATTTCCAAAGTTATTGTTTCAAAGTAAAGATCTATAGTATTTCCTGATCTATAGTATTGAGCCTGACTTCTGGCAAGTTCCTCCCTTCGAGTGTCCTCTGTGCGATGAACTCACATAGACGTTGGGAATGCGATACTACTCCAGCACTGTCACCCTCACCTCTCCGTTCACCGCACCTCTCACATTGTGTTGCACAATCAATATTTATAATTAAGAATTTTCTTTGTTTGTCTCGCGGTTTTCCACACTGGCACACTCGCACCACACACACGCTCTCTGACCCGCACACCCCCCGTTTCTTGCTCACTTTAGCGTGGCACTCTGTGATCCCCTGGACCTTCTGTTCCCGCCACAGCTTGCTTGCCAATTTGAAATAGATAAATTTGAGTGCTTGCCAGCGCCGCTGGCCATTGCCGTGCCCGTACTCATTGAAGTCTCCTCTTTCTTTCCTCCGCCGGCGCCTCCTTTGGGACTGGATGATTCGATTCCGCCAGCAGTGCCAGCCGCGACAACTTGTGCCCGGACATCAGCAGCAGCAGCAGCAGCGGCCAGAATCAGCAGCAGCAGCCGCACCATCAGCAGCGCCACTCGCACTCGCACCAGCACTTGGTGCGCCAGTCTCTGGTGAGTCTCAGCAACGGGCAGCCGGCGGCTTCTTCATCTTCAGCGGCGCCGGACAGCGTCTCGCTGCTGCGGGCGTCGGGCGATGATCAGCACAGGTACTCCCAGCAGCAGCAACAGCATCTACTCCAGCAACAGGGTCAGCGGCAGAGGAGCAGCAGCAGCCGGCTATCCACCAGTGGCATCTCGAAGCAAAACTCCAGCGACAGCAGGAGTGGACTGCGCATCCTCGATCACAGCAGCCACAGTCCGGTGAGCTGTGGCACGCAAAGCGTGAGCAGCACTGGCGGCCAGTCGGCGCTCTACGATGCCTGTCACGAGTACTCGCGCAGCTTGAGTGCAGCGGCGGCGGCGTCGTCAGAAGGAGCAGCTGGCTCGCTGCTCAAGAGCCACTACAGTGATCAGCAGTTGGCCCATCCAGAGCCAGATCCAGAACCGGATCCGGAAAGGGATAGAGACAGGGATAGGGACAGGGAGCGAGAGCGACGCCATCTGACCAACCTGAACCTCAACCTCAACAGCGAGTACGACTACAGTGGCAGCGACAAGCAACAGCTGGTGAACGAGACGTACATCTTCAAGTGCATCGCCAACAGTCCCTCGTTCCTGCGCACCAACAAGATCAAGGAGCAGTCCAAGAAGCTGCGCAATCTCTCCCTGAAGACACGCACAGCGAAGAAGAAGGGCCAGATCATCTCCAAGTCGAACGCGGTGTCGGACAACTCGCTGCATCCGGGCGACAAGTACCTGAACTTGTATCTTGTGGAGAAGAAGCACTCGCTGCAGCCGCAGGTGGCCAGCTCCAGCTCTACGCCCAATCCGCAGCAGGCCTCCTCGGCGCCGGCCAGCTCATCTTCCACCTGTACGCGCTCCCAGCAGCAACAGTTGCCAGCCTTATCCGCGGTCGCTGCCCGCCAGCAACAGTTGCTGCTGAACGGCTCGCTCAAGGGCAAGACCAAGACATTGCCAACCGGCGGCCACCGGGCGTCGGTGAGGAGCGAGAGTGGAAGCGGAGGGAGCAGCCACACCATTCCGGCGACGGGCAAGAGTCCGCCGCAGGTGCCGCACTCGCTGGCGGCCAAGATCAGCAGCAGCTCGGCTAGCGGCAGCAAGAACTGCAACCTGCTCAGCGCCAGCAGCAACTCATGCCACAAGCTGCATGCCCACGCACACGGCCACGGACTGGGAGCAGCAGGCAGTGGATCAGGGACAGGATCTGGAGCAGGAGCAGGAACTGGGCACACGCACTACGCAGCGGCCGCCTCGCCCAAGAGCTCGGTGAGCAGCAACGGGCATCTGAACAAGTACTGCCTCACGGACCTCACGCGCCGCAAGGCCGAGTTCAATCGCCAGCTGAGCGCCCCGACGGACTACACCCATCACTCGTCCAGCAACGGGTCGCAGCAGGAGGGCTCCTCGGAGGCCAACGAGGGCCACGAACCGGTCGGGGAGTCCACCATCACGGTAGCCAGTGCCGGGGTGCCATATCCGCATCCGTACTCGTATCCGTACCACTATCCTCACCAGGCCTCGGCCACAGCGCCGGCCAATCTCAAGGCGTCCCTGCAGCTGCACAGCTTCGGGGGCCACCATCCGTGTCCTTATCCGTCGCGGCCCACGTCCACCTCGTGCACGAACAGCTTCAACCGGCGGCACATCCGTCGGCACAAGGGGAAGCTCGGCGATCGGTGAGTACTTCTAAAGATAAGGGTGTGGAACTTGTGGTAATTGATTCTAAAAATAGAGAACTTAATAGGGAAATAAATGCAAAAATAGCGGGTTTATTGAAGATCGTTACAATTATGTCCTTTTATCTCATAATTATCAACTGTATCTAAGAGGTTCCCAGAAAGAAAAGTGCCTCCCAAGAACCTTGCGTTCCTAAAATCCTTGGGTTAATTAGAAAATTAATCACTCATAATTTCCACCTAGTTCTTTAGAGGAATTGTATTCTAAGGTCATGAAGTGCAGGAAATTCGTAGAATATAATAGGAAACCAAGGTGCTTTAGAAAACTCGATTTTTACAGAAAACTCTCATGCTTTTCCCCCTCAATAATTACAAAATTCTATAATCTGAATACTCAGCCTACACAGAATTAATTAAAACTTGTTAACTCATTTCTAAATCACAATTATCTGTAAGAAATAATTCGAATTTAATTAATTCGAATTAAAAATGCGGAAAATTACTTCTGACAAGAAAATGTAACCTCAAATTAGCATTGAATCAATCTTGAACTATATAGAAATCAGTTCGAAATGAAATCTAAAACTATATAGTTGTCTGTGGCTCAAACCGTTTGAAGACATTACCCGGGCTGACAAGTGGGAATCACGCGTAAGCCAAGCTTCTGTCTGTCTTTTACCGGTTTGTTGTTGATTTTATTTTATTTTTTTTTTATTTTGAGTGCTTTTTGCTCGCTCTGCTTATCGCCGCCGCATTTGCATAATGTAGAAGTCGTCGTCGCAGACTGAGATTCCCACTCCGGCCTGGCTTTCGTCTCAGTTGGCGCAATAAGCTTCTAATGGCCGAGCAGTGAACTCCACACCTTTAAGCGGATTTAGAGGCGAAAAAGTCGGAGCTAATCATCTGGAGTATAGGGTTAAAAACTCGATAAGCGGTGTGTTATTAGTGTTATTATTCTATTTTTAATATGTCAGCATTCCAAGATAAGCCTCAAAGAATTTCAAGAATTAAAGGAAATTAAATATTAAAAGTTCTGTGTAAAAACACGAAAACAAGTGTTCAATCAGTGATTATAGAGTAGTTCCCCGATTCAAGCTTAATATATATGTATATAAGTTCTTAGAAAAATAATGTTTACCAAATTACCAAACAGATAAATAATGTTTATAATGAATGATTGAAAACCTTCTCAAGATAAAAAAACCAAAAACCATTATAAGCAAATCTCCGAAATGTTCCTACCCACCCATAAGTGCTGCTATAAATTAAAGGCGAATATCGTGCATATCAGCAACAAGAATTCAAAGCAAAAAGGGACCACAAAGAAACCCGTAAACAATGGGGTCTATAAGTGCCTCAAAAAGGACCCCGCAGAGATGTGTACTTGAACAATCGATTAGCGTTGTTGTGTGATTGCAGCTCGTAATTGAATCGATAACGGGAAAAGGGCAATGCGGAAAAGCGGCCTGCTCTTCATTATCAGTATCAGCAATATAGTAAACAACAGTCCCCTTCGTCCCGCGATAGAGCTGGCTATATAATGCTTGCAATTCCATAATTTGTTGCAAACAAATTGCGACCCCGAAAGAGACCTGTCCGACGCTTCCTCCTTTCTGTGAGCAATAGTGCCATCCAAACCGATCCGATCCGATCGGATCCGAACCGATCCATCCATTCCATTCCGAGACGATCCCCGTGAATAGAACGCGTTCGCCGCATACATTAGCATATTTGTATGCCTGATCTAGACGTGTGTTTATTGTTTATGTTCCCTTCTCTGTTTACTGTGTTTACTGAGCTCTTTTTTTGGGATAGTTTCTTTGAATAGTGTCTGTCCGTTGTCTGCTTTTATTGGCATCAATTTTTTAGTGAAGAAAGGCTGCGAATTACAGGCTGCCAGCCATAATTTGCGTCGCCGCTCGTCGCGAAATCAATTAAAAGGCAACACAAATTTGTTATTTATTTATTGTGCAACGACCGCGGGGTTCAGAACAGGTTATCATCAAGTCGCCGCAGCCTCCAGCAGCAGCTTAATAAAATTCTGAAAAAAAAAAAAACAGAACTAGTAGACAGTAACAGTAAAGAGAAACGGAAAAGACAAACAAAAAATAACAAAAAAAAAAAGTAACAAGACAAGACAACAAAATAAAAACCAGCGTCAAGTGCATAGTGTCAATCTCTCAATTATTTAATTAGGCAATTGCCAGCCAATTTCGGTTGAGCGACAGCAAATAAAATAAAGAAAACTGCAATTCCTTAGCCCAATTGATATTCGAGGTAAGATATCTCTGGAGCAGAGGGTATAAATATACACAAATATATCCAATCGACACCCGCATAGGAAGGGGGCTCGAGGACGCGCAACGATACCGATTCCGATTCGGAAATGCCACGAAGTCCGGCCGATCGGTGGCTCATTCGGCTGTCGGGTCTCGGTTTCGGTTTCGGAGTGTGTTTGCCGGCGATTTCCCGTCGTTAGTCGCAAAAAGTTTGCCGCTGTAATAACTCGAAGTACCCCACGGTGTTCTACTCTATATAGCGCGCGCGCGCCTCCAGACTTGTACGATTCTCGGCGAAAGCCGTGCGCTATTTATTGTGTGAGTTCGGTGGGTCGGTCGGTCGAGTCATCATAGTCATCAAATCAGCGAAAACTGAAAACAGAAAACAGAAAACATCTGCTCCAGCACGTTTTGCAGTTGCCAACAGAAAAGTATTACCGCGTAGCGATAAAAACCAAGATACCAGCCAAAACAAAACACACAAAATAAAAAGCCAAACAGAAGTGAAATAAATTTGAAACCACAATTAAGAAACGCCACCGGGAGGCTGTCCCATCAAGTTATTTGATTTGTGTGTAATGTAATCCAATACGCGGCTGCGGCTTGCGACAATAGCAATAACTAATAAATTCATTAGGCTAATGCCGCTGGCGGTCAAGATTAAATTAAATCAGCTTCATCAGGCTTAATTAAAACGAAACTTTCCCATTTAAAACTACACTCAATTGAGTGTGAACAGGCGAAAAAGAGAGCAGTAGCAGCGGCCACGGCAAGTAATAATAGAAGCACCGACAGCAGCACATACTACGGCATTATTATACGAAAAGTATTATAAGTACTCGAAATATCAGTACTGCAAAAAATATATTGTAGCATAACGTAACCGCGAGCACGCGTCTCCGCCCGGCCTTAACAATAGATCCCGAGCCGCCGTGAATGATATCCGTACCACGCGATTCGTCGCTCAGAGATCGGTGTTCCAGTGTTTAGTGTTTGGTGTCGCGACGCTGCTCCAAAAAAAAAAAAAAAATTCAAGCAACACAAAATAAAATAAATAAAGCCCCAAGCAGGAGGGGATTCGGAGGTGGTGATACCGGGATACCAGTTTCGCTGGCGCTCCGGAAAACCTTGACAATCGCCAGCCAAGTGGGCAAGGTGAGGGCAGCAGCCGTCGCTCTGGTTTAAGTTGTGCATTGTGCGTGTGCCGCAATTAAAAAATAACACAAATAGCCACAAGAACGAATCTGAATATACTCTATAAAAATTACCATTAAATTATAGGTATAATAATAATACAAGGATCTAAATGAAATAAAATAAGTAAGGAATTCTGAAAATTCCCCTAAATGCAAGGAGCAAAGTGATTCTAAGTGATTCTATGTGTCGTACCTTAGAATTTAGTAATTAATAAAATAAGTGAACGAAAGAAAATTAAACACGAAAATTATAACAAAGACAAACAAATTTGAAGAAAAAATTGAGGAAAATTAAAAAAAAAATTAAAATAATAGTGATCTTCATTAAGAGAATAATCCTAGCTGGTAAAATAATAAAGTAATCTTTAAACTTTCATAGTTTGTGAGAAACATTTTATTATAAAACTATTTGGTAAACATTCTTTAAGATAAAGTTCTTGAATAGTGAAAAAAACTCATACAAAAACTAGAAATAATAATATATATATTTTTACTACCTATAACAATCCAATTTGTCAACTTTAATGGGATTATTTATACTTAACAGAGCCCTGTCTAATCGTGTCAACACAGATTTCATTCTATCATCTTAGCTTTAACTGTTCAGTGATTAATGATGGGATTATCGATTCCATAGACTTACTGAAAGCTATACTATGTGCCGTCTTAAATATCACTATAGTTAGCTATAACAACAGCCACAACTGTCACAGCAAAGTAAACATAAACACTCTAATATACCCGCCATAAGGGTACATAATAACAAACATAAAGGCAATAAAACCGGTGCGTTAACATACTCGAAAACCCCCCAATTGTGCAGTTTCACTTTCATTTAGGCCGCGTTTCGCCTTATGGCATAATTTAATACAAAATGTAACGGAATTTTTTCGATACAGCAACAGCAGCACTTCCGTGTTTTACAGTTAATGATCAATGATCTTATCAATGCCATTTTTGCAGCCTGCTGAGCGGCGATAGTGACGAATCGGTGCGCTGCTCCTACTGCTCGGTGCTGAATGTGAACGAGAACGACCTGCGCATTTCGTTCGAAAACACCTGCACAGACTCGCTGGTCACCGCTTTCGATGATGAGGCCCTGCTAATATGCGACCAAGGAACCGAAATGGCAAGCGCAAAGGTTTTATTAGTGACACTAGAACACGGACTGGCATTATATACTCATTAAACATATCCATGAAAACTATCGTCAGTTACTACGAGTTAATTTTGTTCTTTAAAATATATAATTTTTCATACCAAATTCATCTTAAATCACATTTTTCGCTAAACTGCAACTTGGACTTGACTCAGGCACCTGTATTTCTAAGAACCTTAAACCCCACTAATAATGTCTCTTTTTAACCCTCTATAGGTACACTTTGATGACGTGTCGTTGTACGGCACTCCGAAAGAGGAGCCCATGCCCAACATACCGATCGTTTCGGAAAAAGTCTCTGCGAATTTCCTAAAAAGTCAATTGCAATCATGGTTCCAGCCGACGGACAACCGCCTGGCCATGAAACTGTTTGGCAGCCGCAAGGCGCTGGTCAAGGAGCGCATACGTCAGAAAACTTCCGGGCATTGGGTCATACACCCGTGCAGTTCATTCAGGTGGGTCAGAGAGGTGCTCAGTCTGCTCTAAATTATCCTGTTACTAATCTATTAAACACTCTCTATGTTTCCACAGGTTTTACTGGGACCTTTGCATGCTTTTATTATTAGTAGCAAATCTTATTATCCTGCCAGTCGCAATATCATTCTTCAACGATGATCTGAGCACACGATGGATTGCCTTCAACTGCCTAAGTGATACTATTTTTTTAATAGATATTGTAGTCAATTTTAGAACAGGTAATGCACAAACTCTCCACATTTAGCCAGCTAACTAACAAAGATCCTATAAAAAAAACCACGCCCCCGTTGTCCATGGTTTCCCCTGACTATACTGCGCCCCTGCTTAACCATAAATCTCTCGCCCGAACATTCTGATTTCAGGAATTATGCAACAAGACAACGCTGAACAAGTAATATTGGATCCAAAGCTTATAGCTAAACACTATTTAAGAACTTGGTTTTTTCTCGATTTGATTTCGTCGATACCGCTAGATTATATATTTTTAATTTTCAATCAAGTAAGTTAACGTATATAAGAAACAGTACGATACATTTTGATTAAGATTATGAAATTGCAGGATTTCTCTGATTCTTTTCAAATATTGCATGCCGGACGCGCCCTGCGCATCCTGCGCCTGGCCAAGCTGCTGTCCCTGGTGCGACTGCTCCGACTGTCCCGCCTCGTGCGCTATGTGTCCCAATGGGAGGAGGTCTATGTGAGTACACCCGGCTCATTCTGGCAACGCTCGATTCCCTTTTCGTTTTCCTGAGTTTTAGTTACAGCTTTTAGTTTCAGTTTCTCTTTCAGTTTCGTTTCGTTACCTGTTCTTATTGAGTTTGCATAACAATTTACTTACACTTTTGACTTTACCCTTGTTTTTATTTTGTACCAAACACATCTGTACGGTATATACACACAGGGGAAAAGGGGGGTCAATTTGATCTGTAATCTGTAGTATTTACAATTAATGATGTTGATATGAGAGATCTTTTTCATTTTTCTAAAGGTATACAAGTTATAACTAAAATGCCTAAAAGTATGTTATCATATTTGATGATATAAAAATATTGCTCTGAGTATTGCCTTCAAGTCTTAAAGGATTTGCATTTCAACTTTGAAAGTAATGTTCTTAAATAGTAATTTTACCTTTTAAAATTTTGTTCTATTTAAAACAAGATCAGATTGACCTTTATTTTGTTCACCTTTTTTTCTGTGGGTATATATATTTACCAAGTCCTCTGTTCTGTCATTACTGTTCGAGGGACCATTTAGTCCTTTGTCGAAACCCCTATTCCCTTTTTCTTTTGCTCCAAATTCTCGACCGTAAGATCAGCATAACTCTACTCGTTCACTCCACACCACTAAAACAGATTCGAGGATCTAGGTTAATCTAGGCAACGGCAACTAGGTCAGTGGTCAGAGGTCAGAGGTCAGGGGTTAAGGCCAGTAAGAAATATTACTTGTATCCCCAAAGTGCTCACTTTTCTTTGTTACATGTGTACGTACATGTGTGTGGCGGCAGTAAAAGTTCTTGAATTGAATTTGTAAAAAAAAACTTTGAAAGGCGCGCAGAAATTTGTTCGAAAACTATGTAATTTACTTTGAGTTGAGTTGTTAACTGGAACCTCTGTGTCTATGATTTCTATGATTATAAACGTTTAAATCCTTTGCGTTCGATTACCAATCGTTTTGTTTACCAAGTATATCGATAACCTCAACCCTCAACCTACTAAGTATGTATGTCTATAAGGTCTCAATCCAAAAACCGACATAGAACCAGACAATTGCTGTACCATAAAGCCAACTCAGTTTGTATATTATACAGTTGTGTGATCCCCCCGATGTTTGTTTTCGTGTTGTGCGCCTGCTGCGCTTCGAGTCCACCCAGACCAGACCCTGAATATTCTATATATACAAACATATATACGTAATTCCCCGCAGAATAATAACTGCCGGAACATAAACACACAACACACACTCCTCTCTCTCTCACACACCCACACTCACACTCCAGATAGCACAACCTATCGCCGACATACTCGTATAAACACACTCAAATCAAATCGAATCGAAAATGTATATCCTTTTTTTTTGGGTATTTTTTTATCGAACCATCTAACGTGCTCGCAACGCTTGAGAACTCGTTCACTTGTGCCGCGGGAAGAATCCTTTGCTTTCTTTCACATTTCTTCAGTTGAGTCTCCGATTTATCGCTTCTGTTGATATTCTGATAATCTATATATATTTACGAGATTTAAGATTTACGATTTACGATTTACGTCTTACGATTTCCTATTATTTCTTTGCCGACTTTGAAGCACTCAAATCGATATTCTTCATTGCACTTTGTACAACTCTTTGAACTTCTTTGAAGGCATACTTATTTCCGCAACTCAAGGGTTGAGGAGTGCTTTATCTCTATATATCCGAAGGTACCCCCTCCGCCCACAAATCCCCACCTTAACCCCCCAAACCCCCTTCCACAACTACACCTCCCAATGAGATATGTACAAGTACAGTTTCTTCAGACCCTTGTAAAACATTGCCTAAGATTGGAAACCACCGTATATATTATAAATATATATATTATGATTTATGTTTATTTTGTTTTTGAAACGCTCAACGTAAGCGATAAATGAAAAGTATTCTGCTAAACGCGACTAACCAACTTATGATGCTTAAGAGCCACAAAATTAAAAACAAAACAAATACAAATACCAAAAATCCAACCTAGCTGAATCAGGGCCTAAAATACCTGTGTATATATATGGTTTTTAGATTCTGCAGAATCTACAGAAAAAAAGTGCTGATCGCAGAGGGAGAATGCACAGAAAAGACAAAGATGGCTTGACAAAAAGCAACCTAATTCTCAAGGTAAACCATCCAATAAAAAAGTAACAAACCAAAAATCAAAATCAACAACACAACAACTTCAGTATATTATTATATTGATAAACAAAAAAAAAAAAAAAAAACCAAAAGCCTTGATTGATTGATTGAAATTATGATTATGTATTAATTGGTGGCGGCATAGCTCACATTTTGAGTAATGTTTAAGCCAAAATTGAGTTTTAGTGCATAATTTCGTTCGATTGTTCGTTCGTTCGATTGTTCGATTGTTCGTTGATCATGTTTGCTTGATTTTAATGTTCGTTCGTACGTTCTGTAAATTTTCTGAGACTGCCATTTTTAATTACCTTAAATGATTGATTGATATTTGCCATACATAATCTCTATTTCCCATTTGATGCATAATGAAAATCTCAATGCTACGAAAACGAAGAAGAGAGTCTAGCCAAAAGATAAGCTAGCTAAAAAGATAAGCGCAGCCAACAAACTAAAAGAAAATGACGACCTTCGGTGCCAAATCGAAGGACCTTTCATGCTCTTCCCACGATGTAGAATCGGTCTAAGAAAAGGATACTGTAATATATATAGTTCGCTTGATTCAGCCGTAGCTTTTGACTCCATGCATGGGCATGATGGGAGATCCTCTCGTACTACAATCTATCATTGTGCTACCCAGATTAGCTGGGCCTTGAAGTCGCTGTGAAGAGCATGAAACGCCTCAGATCTCAAGAGATATTACGGATTGCTTAATGTGTGTTTTTTTGAATGCTTTCCTGCTTTTAGTAGAGAAGAGAAGAAATGTTACCACTGTAAAAACACGCAACCAAAGGGCATTAAATCACGCACGAAATATGTACATAGTTGGAAGAGTAATAGCTGCTGCTGATGCTGCTTTTGTTGTAGGTGTAGGACTTAGATTCAGACACGAGACACACAATATCGATCTGTAGAAGGGAAACTGATCCAACGACCAATCAGATCGAACACGAACACTGTACTATATCTAGCCACATACTACTCGTATTCTATAGCATACATTTGTGGGCCCGTGCCAAAAGCTTTCCACATATCCTTAACCTGTATCGTATCTATCGTACTCAACTTAACCTCACTTTGATTGACACTCTGCTCTCAATGCTTTCCGCTTTTGTGCTGCGCGCTTTCGAACTCTCCACTTTCTCTTGCTCTCGCCCGAAATACACAGAGAAAAAATATAACACAAAGTGTAACAAAATTGTAACAGATGCTAAAATAATTTTAGTTATATCAGATACTGTTTGCTTAATTTTTAAAATATATTAAATTCTTTTTGAACTAACGTGAAATAAGATAACAATTATTAGCATAATTCTTTCTAAGTATCATGTGGACAAGAATAATTTTTGATATTTGAAAATACCTTTCCATTACGAAGTAGATCCCCTTGATCCATTCCTCCTTATGTGAATATAAATTTTTTCTCTGTGTAAGATACAACTCTGTTTTGCTGCCGCTGCTACCGTTAATTGTTGTTTTGTTACTGTTCCTGCGTTTCGGTTTGGTTTTGGTTTCTCCACTTTCTCAATTATTAAGTATTTATTATCTCTGGCTCCTTTTCCTCTTCTGTTGTACAAAAGATTTCAGGAGGAGCGCGTAAAAGAAAATAATAAACATAAGAAATAAGCTTTTTTTTGGAGTGACATCCACCCACACACACACACACATGTACTCGCACACACGCAGCCCAAAGCCACTGAATTCTTGAATGCAACAACAAGAACAAGCGTTTCTTTTAATATCTCAATACCGCTCCCCTCTCAGCCTCTCTTTCTCTCTCTCAATCTTGCTCACTATGTTTCTCTTAATCTCTGTGTTCCTGCTCTTGCTCTATGTTTTCGTTTACCGTTCGTTTGGTTATTTCGTTTTCGTTTAATTTCTGGTTAACATTTCGTTGGTTCGTTTAAAATTTACAAAAACTTTTGTACAGAATTACGTAGTTTAAATTACTAACAAAACTGCGAAAGTCAGACAAAAACAAAAACGCTTTCATTGTAAAATACGAGTTTCGATTTCGACAATTTGAACGTTTTTAACGGCTTAGTGTCCATAATTATGTTAAACAAACGAAAAAAAAAAAACCAAAGACAAACAAAAGTAAAGATGAGCACTTGTACCATAATTTAGCAGCTGATTTTGCACCTATTCGAAACAAGTAGAAATGGTTTGAATTTGAATTTGACTTTGAATTGATTGAGTTTGGATTTGATTGATTGCTCAGGTTGTACACACTGTACACAAAGTACACACCGTACACACCGGACACACTGTTGTATTGCCTAACACTAGACTAATCTTATCTTATGTTATCTTATCGGCCGTACCAATATCTCCACTCCACTCCGAGCCACTCTGTTGCGATCTGCATAGCATACTTATCGGCTATGGGAGACTGACTATCGGGACAGAGTGGAGAGAGACGGAGGCGCCGATTGATTGAGTAATTTCTTGTTTAATGGCTGTGGTTTGGTTTGTTTTAGTTGCTTTGATTGGCATAACTGCAATAACTGTTTATATTTACCGGTAGCTGGAAACGCCAAAAGTCACAAATAAAAAAAAAAAAAAAACAAAATAAAATATGCGCCAAGTTCCGAAGTAACAAAATTTAATATAAATTTCCTAGTTCAAAGTTTCATTTCCTCGTTTGGGTTATTCTTTCTCTCGTTTACTTGAGACATTTGGTTTTATATAAAATATATGGAACTCACACACCCAAATGAAACACGTATACACTCTCAAAAACACCAAAACACACAAATACGATACCATATCATTGAGTAAGGAGTTGCTGGGAATTAAGGATATAAAATCCGCGCATAAAAATTATGCTATCTCTATCCAGTAGCTCCTTGCTCCATGACCACCACATACCCACACCCCACACACAGATACACACTCACACACACATACAAATGAGCGGTGTTGGACCTTGGTTGATGTGCACAATTTTTGATTGACCTCTCTGGTTGCAGTTCCTCAATATGGCCTCGGTCTTCATGAGGATCTTCAATTTAATTTGCATGATGCTCCTGATCGGCCACTGGAGCGGTTGCTTGCAGTTCTTAGTGCCAATGTTGCAGGGTTTTCCATCCAACTCCTGGGTCTCCATCAACGAGTTGCAGGTGCGCCTTGTTCCTTCCAATTGGTAAATCCCGACCAGCGGATGTTAACTAACTAAACTGGGCTGTTCCATTTGCAGGAGTCCTACTGGCTGGAGCAGTATTCGTGGGCATTGTTTAAGGCCATGTCGCACATGCTGTGCATAGGCTATGGCAGGTGAGTAACAGGATTTTGAATATACTTTTATGGTATACCTTTTTCTTAATCCTTTAATTTGTATTTTCTATCCCTTAGATTCCCACCACAATCACTGACAGACATGTGGCTAACGATGCTATCAATGATATCCGGGGCCACGTGTTATGCTTTGTTCCTCGGTCATGCGACCAATCTCATCCAGAGCTTGGACTCTAGCCGGCGCCAGTACCGCGAGAAGGTCAAGCAGGTGGAGGAGTACATGGCCTATCGCAAGCTGCCGCGGGATATGCGGCAGCGGATAACGGAATACTTCGAGCATCGGTACCAGGGTAAATTCTTCGATGAAGAGTTGATACTTGGCGAGTTGAGCGAGAAATTGCGCGAGGATGTCATCAACTACAACTGCAGGTGGGCTATGATCTAGTGACTGCAAAGTTAATGCCTTCTTTACTAATTCTGATTTTGTACTTGCCTTCTGATAGATCCCTCGTGGCGTCAGTGCCTTTTTTTGCTAATGCCGATTCGAATTTCGTTTCCGACGTAGTTACCAAACTGAAATACGAAGTTTTCCAACCAGGTGAGTTAAAGGAGAGAGGTTTTTCTTATTAAAAAACATTAATAAATTAAATTGAAATGAACTATATGGTGATATACGCATAAGAAATTCTAATTAAAAATCAATATAAATATAGTTTCGGTCTAACCAAAGGTGATAATTGTAGAAAAATAATACGAATGTCTTTTTTAAGCTTTGAGACTTTACTTTTTGTTCAGCTTCTTGGTTTTATTTTAATCTGAAATTATATATTTAACACCTTGCGCGATTTGCACGCATTAAAACCAATGATGGGGATGCCTCTTGCAACATCCGAAACACTGCTTGTAAAAGAAATAAAAAAAATATATATTTATCACCAATAATCTGCTCAATTCGTTCATTATCTTTTATATATCGTATTTTCCTTTATTTATATTGGTTTCTAATGAGTGCCTTGGATCTTTCAGGTGATATTATCATAAAGGAGGGTACGATCGGTACAAAGATGTACTTCATACAGGAGGGCGTGGTCGACATTGTTATGGCCAACGGCGAGGTAACTAAATGCTCATTACATTAACCTAAATGCATTAAATAATATATATCGTAATTTGCGCAGGTTGCCACCTCACTATCGGACGGCTCTTACTTTGGTGAGATCTGTCTGCTGACCAATGCGCGTCGTGTGGCCAGCGTGCGAGCCGAAACCTATTGCAATCTATTCTCGTTGAGCGTGGATCATTTCAATTGCGTTCTGGATCAGTATCCGCTGATGCGCAAGACCATGGAGACTGTGGCCGCCGAGCGGCTGAACAAGATTGGCAAGAATCCAAACATAATGCAGCAGAAGGACGAGCAGCTGAGCAATCCGGAGTCGAACACGATCACGGCTGTGGTGAATGCTCTGGCTGCCGAGGCGGATGACTGCAAAGATGAGTGAGTTGCCAAGGGAATGATTTTTGGAATGATGAGTAACAGTATTAAAAGAGCAATTTCATATCAAATATATAAATATTTTTAAATACTTGTGCTAATATCACACCCTTATCTTTTAGTGACATGGATCTCAAGGAGAATTTACTGCATGGGTCAGAGTCGAGCATTGCTGAGCCGGTCCAGACGATACGAGAGGGATTGCCGCGACCGCGGAGCGGCGAGTTTCGCGCTCTGTTTGAGGGCAACACTCCATGACACTGAGGCACGACGACGACGACGACTAAGATGATGATGGGGACGACTAGCGGTGCCGGTGGGCACCGGCGGGCAACCATCTGAGTCCAGCGGCTCGCAGGACACTCACTCAACCGCATCTCGACATCCACACTCACAAACACAGAACACACAGGACTCCCACACACACTCACACATGCGTATATAATAATTTAGTAAAATGAACCCCAAGACGCGATAAGAGTACACTAAAAAAAGAATCAATTTATGGTAGACACTCTATATATGCAATTGCGATTTAGTAGAAAAACGTATTAAAAATGAAAAATCAAAAAAAAAAAATACAAAAACAAAAAAAAAAACAGAACAATTACACAAAAAATGTCCTCAATAATTATTCATAATTTCAGCTCCGCTAACTGTGATGACTTTAATATAAGAATCGAAAAAAAATTAACAAAAAAAAAGTGAAACCGAGAAACAGAGAAAAACGAGTACATACAGAGATAAATTATACGATAGAGAAGAACAGAACTCAGCAGCCAGCAGACAAGACGACAGATCAGATCAGAGAATCACAACCACGCAGCCATAGAAGAATTGCCACACCCACAACACCCACAACACTCACACCACACATACTAGATACAGAGATATAAAGTAAATCTACATCTAAGTTTTATGCCCACGATATTGTAACGATAACGAAGTGAATAGACTTTTGAATTGCTACACATAGGTGTTAGTCCTATGGACCTACTACAAAACCACACACGCGAAGCAGGTACCACAGGTGGCCGGATCGAGAGGTAAAACAGGCGACAGGCGACAGTCAGACATATGCATTAACTTATGATATAAACGAAGCGAAGCATTACCAGCATACCAAAACATATTTATGCGCGTAGCTATTATGTACTCGAGCAACCAACAAAACAAACAAACAACCAACAATTATGTATTATTGCGATTATATAGCATATTTAAATACGCATTGCAACAAAACAAAACAAAACGAAACCGAAAGGGAAAACATAACTCAGCAATATACAAAACAAAAACAACCCCAGAAGCGAAACAAAAATTAAAAGTATTTAAGCAAATTTAACGAAATGCGCATTAGTAGTTGAACTATTAGTTTTTCACTCACTTAACAAACAAAAAAACACCACTCGACACACAACGTAGTAGAGAAGCCTCAACAAAATAATAAAAATAAGAAAAGAAAAGAAAACAAAAATATATTAAAAACCAACCTCAGGGTGCCGTCGTTTCAACGGTCACCAGAAAATAACAAAAAACAAACAGACGACAACAAAAACCAACTATATACACAACATATATATACAAAAACATAGACAATGTTGTCTTTTATAGGGAATTGTTAAAAATAAAAGCCGCCTCAGTTACATTTCAAGTATTTATTGCCGGCCTGCCGCCGCGCAGCCAGATCATTATTATTTTCCATTCAGATTTCGAATTTTCGTTCAGAGATAACATAATATATACTTATATATTTATTTAGTTTCTTGGTTTCTTTAACTTTCCGGCATAAATCAGGCGATGAACACCAGCGCGCGTCTTGATGAAGGATTTATGTAACTTAGTATTTTATTACACGTAAACTAATAAAACGAAAAGCAGAAGGACAGCGTTTGCCTTAAAAATAATACAAATAAACGAGTTTCATTCTTGTGATTATCCATAAATCGAGAATAGTGGGGAAACTTAAGAATAACTGCGACATTCCATGTCCATTTGACCTAATTTTCTTGTTATAAGTGATCTTGTGATCTTGTTATACGATGAGTAAAGTCTACATTTTGTAGCAGCGACGCACAAAGCCAGAGTCGATGAGGGCCTTGTTCAGGTTCTTGGTTTGGTTCAGCGTCGCAACAGAAGCCGGATCTACCAGCACCAGACAGGCAAAGTTATCCTGCAAAGATTGTTAAGAGTTCAGCAGCTGCTAAGCTATAGTAAGTCCAACAACGACACTCACCTTAACACCTTCGATCTTGGCGTAGAGGCGGCGGAAGGAGACCAGCCTGAAGAAGTACTTAACAGCCTCGGCTGACCAGCCCGGACCCTTCAAGGGCGTAATAAAGGCCAAACGGCCATTCAAGAATTGCGGCGGCAACGTGGCAAACTCTTTAAGCAAATGCCTCACATCCTTGTGGCTCACACACATCACCTCACCGGTGTCGACCAGCTGCACCTCGATAATCTTGTCCGTGTTACCGGGCTGATGACCCACCACTTGAGCTCGTTCCCAAGCCCCACTTGTAACGGACCGCACCGCGCAGATATGACCTATGGTGATCAGGCACAATGGCATTGTGTAGTTTCCCGGCGTCGAACTCTCGTAACATATCCTACAGGAAAACAGATGGTTTATTTCCGAATAAACTAGATAGATAGGGCTAGATAACTCACTGCATATTAGAGAACATAGTCTTGTACTCATAATACTCTTCGTTGTATATCCAGAAGTTGAAGCTGTGCGGGTGCTTCACCCGCACCAGCTGAACCTCGACACGCTTGCCGATCTCAAAAATGGTTGAAGCATCGCGAACAGGCAGCTTGAAATCGGAACGAATGCAATCGTTCGGATAGTCAACACTTAGAACTCGATCGTCCTAAAGAGGAATCAAGGATTAATGATTATTGGAACAATTTAAGCCAGAACCCTTACCAAGGCATAGGCTGGAATGGCATTTTCGTCACTCCCATCCTCAGAGGACTCGTAATCTATGAAGGGATTCTTGCCGCCTATAGGCTGACTGGACACAGGCTGAGGATCGGTTTCCTCCTGCAAATAAATTTATTTACAAAACTATTCTCAGCTATATTTTAACTTAGATCTTACCGAATCCGTGGTCTCTAGGAAGGGGTTGTTGTTGTGTCCCCTAGGCTGGTGTGTAGTTTCCGGAATTGTGGGCTCCGAATTGGGTTCGCTTTGTGGAACAGGCTCGAGTTCGAGCTCCACTGCTTCCTCACTGGGGCTGGAGACTTGCGGCTCTTCTGCCTTTGCCATCGACGGTGACGATTCTCCATTCTCTGAACTGGAGTTATCCTCAACCCATTCATCGTCGTCAGATACTTTGGGTTCATTAACAAGCGGATATATAAAGCCAGTGGGAGTCTTAACTTCCGTCGACAGTTTCTTAAAGTCTTCAACTAAATCCTTGACTTCGATAGCTGGTTTTTCCGGCAGACTGGCTTGAGCGACCACTTGGGTTTGAGGACTTGGAACGTTCAGTACCTCCGGTCTTGTAAGATTTTGCCTCTGAGGGATCGGTGCGATCTTTGGATACATCGGAACGGGCTGCGGATAGGGATATGGAAACGGTGTCGGCATCACAAGGGGTTGGCAAGGCCACAAGTTCGGTGGGTAAGGATAGGGCACCTGCTGCTGCTGTCCGGCGCAGATTAGAGCATTTATATTTGGATAGACCACTGGTGGGGGCCTGATTATACGACTGTAGTTGGGATACGAGACTGGGACATGGGGGACGGGCTGCTGGTATCGCCGTTGCTGGTGCTGCCGCTGTTGCTGCACCTGTCGCTGCTGCTGTTGCTGCTGATGCTTCATGTTCCGGATACTCTCGTTTATAAATCTCAAATTCGATGGCTCCGAGCCGTAGAAAAACCTTGGCTTCAACTTGGCCCGATTGCGCTTGCTGCTCTTTTTCTGGCACTGGACCAGGTTTTGTATGTGCGCCGATTTGGCGGAGGCCACAGCCAGCACACTGGCCGTGGGTCCATATCCCACTACCTGTAAATACGTTTGATTAGCATATTATCCATAGTGCAGTAGTAGTAGTAGTAGTAGTAGTAGTAGTAGTAGTAGTAGAACCTACAACAACTGTGTCCGAAATGGACCGAAGGAAGCTATCTACGTCGCGGAATCCCAGCGTGCCATACGGCACGTTGCAGCCCTCCTCGCTGCGATAGTCCCGCTGCAGCCTTTCGATGGTCATTCGCTCTGCACTGGACACCACCAGCGAGTGAATTATCTTCTTCACATAACTCATTTTCCCTCCAGCATCCATGTTGCTTGGCTTTGGTAAATTTCCGCGAAAAAAAGAAAATATCAGCGTTTTGCAGACGGCGGCATGCTTTGAAATCGATCTTTTAACTGTAAAACCGATTGACGCTGATCACTGCAGAGCTGCCAACTCGGCTGATCGTAAAGAATGCTTTTGAAAATAGCTAGAAAAAGCTACCAATCAGTGGTAGAATCGAACCCAAAATAAAAACAGAGGACAAATAAAAGTGTATTACTTAAAGTAAATAATTATATTAATTTACTAATATATTTACATTGTTACATGGATTTGTGGTTTACGCTATCCGCTATTTTAATATTTATCGAACATTTCCACTTAACGCAAGATCGATTGGGATAATAGCTAAAGTGACAATTGTGTGAACAGTTTGTTAATCGATCGGAGAATCGTGAACTGGTTCACATGGAACTGGAACTGAATCTTTCTTTTATTTCGTTGTACTTCCCATTTATGTATGTATACTAGAGATGGGCATGGACTGTCATTTTTCGACACGACCCAGCACGACACGAACATTAAAATTTTCAACACGCACGAACACGCACGCTCAAAAATTTTCCCAACACGACCCAACACGGTCC
>JAEIHY010015534.1:0-15787 GCA_018904565.1 Drosophila tsacasi | reverse complement strand
CAACTTTCAAGTAACATCAGAGTTCAGGTGATGTTCCGGCCGCCACACCTTTTCCTACACTCTGACACAAGTATGTCAGGACATTAGGGGAGCGATGCGATGATGGTGGGCGGTTTTGGGTGGAAAATCCTCCGCTCGATATGGGGCTGAAGAAAATATTTCAAGCACGCACACAGAGCCGGCAAAATATGCATTAGAAAATGTCATAACATAAATTTAATAAACCATGGCAGCGACACAACCAATCTTTGGCTAAGGCTTTCAGTTTCAACATTGACTTTGCATTTTCTCGTTTTCCACAGTAAAAAAAATAAAATAAATATATAAACGAAAAACTTTTGCATCACTGGTGTTATTTATTACTATTTTATTTGATTTTATCTGTGACATAACAACATGACAGTTCGTTTGTGGTGGAAACCAGGTTCACAATTAGTCAGATATTAAAAATCATTGAAATGTAAAGATGATTATGTAATAGTTTCATTTATTAAATGTGTACAAAGTTGGCATATTGATGATTCATATAAAAAGTTAGTGAAATGTTGATATAATTAAATATAAACCCTCATAATATCTCCCTTAATAAGAGCTTAATTCAAGGATTATATCTAAATTGACTCACGTTTCTTATTCCAATAAATATTAGCCCCAAGTCGATAGCATATATAGTTTATTCTCTGTGTGTTCTATATGCCTTTTCGGCATGCTGCATGCGGCATCCACAAAGCTGGCGAAATATTGCGTATACGCAGCCTGCGTGTGTGTGGTGCTGACTTAGCAGCCTTTCTCGTTTCGAAACGTATGCTTTATGATGTGCATGCCCGGAGTGGCGTACAAAACACACAGCTTTGTGGAATACATAGCTTTTATAGATTTCAGCCAGCACATTTGTCTTGCTTATCATCGGGCCGAAAAACACCCATCCTGAACCCATCCTCAAACCATCATCCTCTGCCGCCCATGTGTCGACGTAATCGCTCATGTCGTTTGGCACATGAATGATTAGATGCCAGGAGAGAGGAGATGGAGATGAAGCTGAAACTGGAGCCAGCTCCAGGCTCAAGTCGGTATGGCAATTGCTGCATAATTTGAGCAGAACATACGTTCCATTTATGGCAGCTAATAGATATTTAATCATATGCCACGACTTGAGTGCTGTGCGTCAAGTGAGTGGCCCGAGATTAGATTGGTTCAGATTTATGGCAAAGCCCAGGAGGAGCATAAGGAGCACAAGGATGTCATAACCTACGCTGGATATTAGCATACGAAAGCTGTGAAATATTCACGGGATGCATTTGCTGCTTTACTATTTATTTAGATTTATGAAAACGTTATTAATTTATTTATTTCCCCCGGTATATTTGCTGGCCATTTGCATAAAACTCCACAAATTGTTATATTATAATCCGGTGGTCAATTAAAAAGCACCATGAATTATTCATAAACACTTTGTCCGTGTAATCTTGGACAAATTTGCGTAAATTAAAAGCACAATTATGATTTTTTCTTGTTTAAATACCGATGAAACAATTAATAGTTTTTATATATAAAGAGAGAAATTACTGTGTTTCTTAGTAACAAATTAACACTAATTAGAAGCTAATCTGTTTATAATTTTTCTCTTCATTAAACAATTAATAATTATGTATTTGTCATAATTTATCTTTGGGTTAAAGTTAAACTGTTCTCCCATTAATCAAAATTGACTGGTTCCCTTGCAAATTGATTAACATTTCCCAAGTGTTGAATGCCCCGAAAATAGGTCTTGGAAATGACATCCTCAGACCATAGGGGGGTGTGCGGTGACTAACTGCCACATAAAAGCGGTTTATCGCAGTCTGCTTTGTGCCTGGTCATGGCATTTTGTCAACTTAATTCTGGCACTGATTAGTTACCGGCAGCTTTCCTTACATCTACGTCACACAGCGTCGTGTATTTTCCTACCCGCAATTTCCTCGTTCTCGGTTCCCTTCTGTGGGTGCGGTAAGGTAAACAAGATAAACGACCCAAGAGTAAGGCAAAACGCAAAAGAAAAACAAAGAAGAAAAACCTCACAAAGGCCGTAGGTAAAATAGGCAAAAAAAAAAAAGTAAAAGCAAAATTGCACTAAATTATTTCAATTAAGAAACTCTCGGCGAACAAAATCAACTTTCTCTGGGTGGGAACGGTGAGCGAGTGCGGCGTCGGTGGGGAAATGGAAATCTAATCAGCAAATTGTTGAAATAACAGCGAAAAAAACACAAGCCCCGATTACCGAGGGTGGCCCAGGGTGGTGGTGGCATTGAATCGGAGGGGCGGAGGGTCAACTCAGGCAATGTCTGATATGGTACCCAGTACCCAGTACCCAGTATATTGTGGGTGTGATTATAAGCACTGCTGATAAGGGTGTTGATACACCCGGGCCTCTGTGGCTGCTATCAGACCATCTGACGGTGAACGAGGCACGTATGTACCTGGGCGACAGATGACGACGTCGTCGAGAGAGTTGGGAAACGAGTGGAAAACGAGTTAATCAATTGCCATTTGTCGAGGACTTGAAATAAATGCACATCTCATTGATCGACAGGAGTCACTTTAGGAGCGACAGCTGCTAGAAAAAAAAATGTGAGAGCCACAGAGCTGAAATCACAGGCAAACTTTGTCTAAAAGGAATTATTTTCAATAAAAAAAAAAGGTTTACAAATTAAAACTTTGTCAATATATTAGTTTTCAAATCAGATAATACAAAGTAAAGAGTTTAAATATCTTAATAAAAAATTAATTTTTAAGCTCAAACAACTTTTCTGTGCAATACTCCTCCTGTTTATAGTTACATTTATTCCTTAAAACTATTTAAAATATTAAATATAAATATATAAAAAATATATATCGTTTAAAAAAATATCTAAACTTAATTTTCAACGATTAAAATCCATATATCACATATTCATTACCATTTACAGAAGTTCCCCTGTATTAAATGCAAAGCGCGCACATGGCGTATGCAGAAATATGCAAAAAGGGAAGTGCACATTGCGTATACGCGGTGTTGCCAGCCCCCAAACCAAGGCATACTATCCTTCCAGCCAGGGCGGACACACCGTCGTCGGATGGATAGCATGGTTAGATAGACAGATGGAAAGACCGAGAGACAAATACCCATGCTAGAAATCAATCTCAGATAGACGGATGGATGGAGCAGCAATCGACATGTGAATTTTTGTGCAAATTGAAACACGCTTCTGATACGTGCAGGCAAATAAAATAGTTCACGGCGGGAAACGGGGTGGGGGAACAGGGAAAACTACGGTGAAAATGGAGCAGGGTTTGAGCAAACAAACAAAGAAGAGCACCAACAAATCTATGCCTGGAAAAACACGCAATAAAGTATGGAGAGTGGAAAGCAAAAGCCCAACTGGCCAAGTGACCCTCGTTACTCGTTACTCGGGTGTGAATCTACGCTAAAAACGTGCCACACACAAAGGTGTGTGTGCCATCGCATTCCCTGTCTCATTGTGTAAACATTTCAATTATTTTAGTCAATAGTCACCTTTAAAGGTATTTCACTTTAATGAAGTGCTATCTTAATTAATTTGATAAACACAATCTGTGTGTGTTTGGTAATATTTCCCCCAAGCTTTTGCAATGTCAGCTTAAGACGTCTTCTTATCTGAAATCGTAAAGTATCTTGGTCGTTTTTCGATACGTACTCTGAAATACTTATAAACTGAATGAATTTCGCAATAAAGAATTGTGTTTTCATGGAAATTTAATAAAGAGGGTAATTTGCATAGAAATTTCAGAGTTTGGGGGAATATTTGTTCAATAAATACAATTTATTTTTTTCGGATAAAGCCATAGCCATAGTTAACTTTAAAATATAAAAGAAAACCTTGTGATTTCTTAAACGTTAACTATATTAAGTACATAAAGTTCATGTAGAATATTCTTCGAGAACAAATAAAGTTTTATACATTGATTGACGTCTTTTCTCCCTGTGTTATCATCTTGAAACGCCTTAATCAAGAAAATTAAAAACCCTGACAAATTTAGCCAATAAATATTGTGTATATTTTTATAATCGCAATTTCAATGACGTGTTTTCAGATTAACTGCAAGTGCCAGATCATGCCATACTATATAAGCTTCCCACACAGGTGTATGCCTGAAATGTGAAAAATACTAGACTGAATTGGGTAATGCTTTTTTGTATTTTTAAGCACGCAAAGGGCCAGGGGCTCCGGCTAGTGATTCATTCATTCCATTGGCCGGTCATTCAGGTACTCCAACCAACCAACCAACCATCTAGCCATCCATCCATCCGTCAGTTGGGCAGTTTGGGGCTGTCGCAACGTTCGGACCGCATTGCCAGGGCCATGCATCAGCGTGGCAGCCAACCGTGGGTTGGGGTTCGAGGGGGGGGGAGAGGGATTCACGTAAAAAACCAAAGGCATCCCCAGAATTTTGCTTTCATTTCCATCATTTTTTTAGAGAGAGAGGAAAGGAGGGGCTGCAGTAGGATCCGGTAGTCGAATAACAACCAATTTATTTGGCCACGCTGCAAATTGTTACCCAACTCGCATTCGATCACCATCGTCGGCTTCTGACCCACAGCTCTCTCTGCAGCCTGCTCCGTGCTCCCTGCTCCTTCTGCTTCCGTGCTCCCTGCCCCCAGCTTCTTCTCCTCCTGACCAGTCGTCGTCATCATCAAAAATCGTTGATTGCAACAAAACAAATTGCATTTTAAGGAGATTACTTGTCCGACCGTCTGCTCTCTAGATGAATAGTCGAGTGCTCCTGCCATCGAGAGTGGGTTCGTCCTGTCCATTCCCTTGGTTATTCGTCCATATGTGCGGTGGATTTTTTAATAAATCATGGCGCATTAGTATTGGCTGCACAAAAAATGCGCTCCTCCTACGTTTTTTTTAGCAGTGAAATTTGGAATTTCCGTAAATTGGCAAAGCATCAATCCGGGGGTTCATTTCGTTTTATGTTAGGCCACATATTGGGAAACCAGGATAACGAAGGAAGCAGATTAATTAAATAAGATATTTTTGTACAGCAGATGGTAGATAGATTTTTTGATTATTTAATTATATAAACATAAATACTTAGTATCTCAAGGAGAAGATATTAATTTCTAAAACCCTTCAACACGAATTACCCTTAAGAAGTGAGTTATTAAGTTTATTAAATTCATTACTAATTCATGACCAACACAATCTCACACAATTTAAGATTCTAACTAAGGACAAAATGGCCCAACAAGGCATCTTAAACAATTACCCTAAAAGCGGTATAACTCAGCCCTGAAACCTGGCAAATAATATGCATGCCGAGTAAGTGCCCCCTCGGTGCAGTAAAACCGTTTGAATATGGTATTATGATCTGTGCTAAAGCTGTTTACAAACCGCCCGTCCAAGACCCGCTAATAAAAACAAATCCACGCCCAGCTAAACGCATTCGCTTCGACCCACAAACAATAAAAAAAAAAACAGAGAATGGTAAAAAATGCATGATTCAAGCCGTAAAAAAACACCAAAACGACCAGGACAGCCGTCGTCCTCGGGACACACCAAAAACAAAGAAAAGGGACAACGCTGTGAGCTTTTCCAGTGAGTCACCACCAGCAGCTTGCTTTTTAAGTGGGGCGACCAGCGTTTCATTCACGCACGCGAAGGTAGCGCTAAAAGCCAACCTAGAATGAGAGGAAAAACCCAAATAAAATCAGCTTAGGCCGGGTCCGAATCGAGAGTTATATATGGCCAGGTTTTTGGGGTTGTTTCTGCCCCTAGAATAAATTGGCGAAATAAATGCAAATGTCAGAGTGTGGCCTAGTCCGCGGGCAACGCGTCGCATTAGTAATGTAATTTGATTTGATTTTTATGTTCTGGGCAGCTCCATTCCGGGGCTAACAGGAATTTTATGTCCGCCTAATGGGCATAAACACACGAACACGAAATTATCGCAGCTGCCAGGCTAATTGTGAACAAGTGATTAAGTTTAATTGCGACAGATAAAAGTACAGCACTTGCGGTGGCGGACTTTCCCGGTTCATGCATCCCATAATAATAATAATAATAATAATAATAATGCTATATATGGTATATATGTGACTCGGGATCCATCAATCATGAATACGAAAATATGCCGCCGCCAGCACTCCGGAGGCTAAGCGGCTTTGTTATGCAAATTGTTAGCTCTCCAGGGAAAATTGAGAGGGGAAAATTGAGGCGAGTGTCACGGGGGCAGTAATAAAAATTCACAAGTCAAAAGTCTGCAATTGGCAAACATTTCGAAAGCCACTTTGCAATGCGGATTAAATATCAGGCAGGGAGAGAGTTCAGGGCACCAAAGTTATTGCAAAATATTTCCATACGCAAAAGCTAGCAGCTTACAATTAAATGCATATAAATACGAATTTTGTTTTCCTTATGTTTGACCAGCAGTTATTTACAATTAAACTCTCTGGCCGGCCATGCATATTTCTAATTTATTTTTGCCAGAGAAATTTTCCAAAAATTGTGTGAATCAAAATATTGCACATTGTTCATTCAATTTGATTGCGCAAACTGCAAAATAATTTTTGGGAGAAACGACTGACAAGACTGAAACAGCAAACAATTGAGGGGGGAAATTCTATTACCCCCTGACCCCTGAACCCCGTCGATGGTATCTCGATGGCGTTGTGCAAATTGAAACTAATTAAAGCCGAGTAATGAATTTATACGTATCTACTATATATTCAGCTCTCAGTGCTCCTCCTCATTCGCCGACGGATGAGGGCCAATTGGATTTGCAGTTGTTAAAGCTCGTTCTCTGATTAATTGATTTAAAATTCGTAATTACAGTAGATTTAATAACTGCCACTCAATTCCATTCGGACTGAAATCATCGATGGGAACTCTATTACGCGTGCGAAATTGACTTATTAAAATCGGCGAACAAAAGGAATACCTTTTCGCTTTCCCATTAATTATCTTTTGTGCAACAAAGAAATACAAATAAAAAGGTAGAAGCCAATGGAAATTGTAATTTTATGCAATGGAATTCGGGTTTTAAAGTATTCAACAAAAAGATTCTTTAGCTTGTGAGAGTATTCTTAAATTCTTTAATTAGTTTTGCGTTCGTTTAATATGGAAGTTTGAAGAAAAATACAACAAAATATACAATTTGCGTTGGACGGAAATAATTGTATGTCGACAATCTCACAGTTGCTAGATAAGATTTAATATATACATTAAAACTTGTCTAACAACATGATAAAATAGTAATGACCGCATTTTTATTTGAGTAATAATGAATCATTAGATCAAGTACAATGTGTTTATACCTTAGCAAGGTATTCTAATTTACAATTATAAAAGCGGTGAAAGAATCATTTCTGATGTTTTAACTATGTGAGGCAAAAGAAAATATCTATATTATAAAATTATTTTAAAGGTTTACACCATTAAAATAAAAAAAAATATATATATATTTAATTTTAAACCCATAGATTTATTAACCAAATAAAAACTATCATAGAAAAGTTTACCGAATTGAAATTAAAGAATTTTTAGCTTAGTTATGATCGATTTTCATGATCCAATTGCAAGCTGTTAGGGTATAAATACTTCGGTTTCCCGAAGTTAGATTCCTTGTTTAGATTAGATTTTAATTAAAATACATGCAATGAGGTCGTAAAAAATTAAAGGGGAAATGTAGTGATATCACTCTTTACTAAATTTGAATAAATATTTACACCAGTGAATAATTAGTCTATTTATTTATATTTAAAAATTATATTCTTTCGTAAATAAAGAAGAATATTTACTTATTTATTTAATCATTATCATCCTTAACTATTTTAAAAAAATTCTAAGTCTCCCATGAGCCATTTTTTTGCTAACAAATATAAAATCTTAATATCATATTAGTTAAATAAACACCCCTGAGGATACTATTTACCCCAGTAAATAGTTTTATTGTTCGTGGAATATATAGGTATATATTTGCCAACGATAATACCGATATCTGTTAATTTTTTAACCCCATTATCGATGGGTAACCCACTTGCATTGGAACTTACTCATCGCACATTATCGGCAATATCGCAAGTAAACAAATTCACACGGTTCGCGGCACGATGAGGAGTTACTAACTGGTCTCGTCTATGGAGTACTCGAGTAGGTAGCCCTCAATGGGGCAAATACAAGTGGGCGGCGGCGGTATTTCGAAATGCTCCAAAAGCGGGGCCAGGGTCAGGGGAATGTTACACGACAATGGCAAATAAGTATAACTGAATAAAACTCACCTCGCTGCAGATTGTGTATTTAATTTAGGCGATGAGTTGTTGCCAGCAGTTGAAACAGAGAAAACATTGACCTCGGAACACTTTTCGACAGTCGCCTTCGATGATGATTAAATACTCGCAGGTTTTTCAATTACACGCGTTAAAATATAGGTTTGTTTTTGGATATTTTTATAGATTAATCCGTATAGATTTTGTAGTTAATTTTTTTGGTTTATAAAAGAACGAATCGATTTTGATAGTTTATAGGAATAAATTAGTATTCACTAATTCACTTGATTATTATAAAAACAGTTTGAATTTGGGTATTTCAAAGCTGAAATTAAAAGTTATTTTAACACATATTTTAATACCATTTTATTTGTCACAATGTGTATTTAAATATTTCCTTTTAATGATTTGTTTTTTGAAGTCAAATTTTGTAAATATTTACAATTTTTATGAACATTTGCAAATTCTTAATTTATGTTTATGAGAGATTTTTCGAGACCTGAATTTCGGGTAGCATTTGAACTCGGCAAAAAGTTTAATAACATCTGAACGACCTACTAATACAAGGCGGAATAAAAATGATTTAATTTAATGGGCCTGCGTGCGTGAGTTAGTCGCACCGCCTAAATAAAAAGCACCGAGCTCGAGACCGAGTTCGAGTTCGAGGTGTAAAATGAGGTAATTTGGTATTTAAAAGCCAGAGAGACTAGGTAAAAACACAGACAAAAACAAAACTGCGGCGGCTAAAGGAAAACCAGTTTCTCGATGATAACAAGGGGGGAGAAAGAGGAATAGAGAGAGAGGAAGAAGGAGGATAAACCGGAAAGCTAGAGACTCAAAAAACAACAACAAAAGGCTTGTCCAGAAAGCGAAAAGTCTAACTGTATTTCTTCTTTAAACAAATCACAATCGCAAGCACATGTAGCCGCAAACACACACAACCACACACACACACACATTTGTGGAATATTCAATGGAATGAAAATAAAAAATATTCAACGACCCGCCGACGCAAAGACAATTGCAAAGACAGTCTCGGCAGACGCACACACTCACTCATGGAAACCCACAAAAGGCAAACAAACACACAATCGGTAGGGAAAACACAACACGTTCGATCCAATTAAATATAGTTGACAAATTTAATTCCAAGCCGAATGGCAAACAACATAAAGCGTAGCTAGCAGCAGTAGGCTTTATGGATTTTTTTAAATTTTTGGCGTCACCGTCGCGCTCTCTTGCTCTCTTTTATTTGCCTGTTTCTTTTGTTGCTTTGCATGTGTGTTTCCCTTTTTTTTCTTGTTCTGTTTGTTGCTTCTTTTTCCGTGCGGTGTCTCGCTCTCTCTCGCTCGCTCTTTCATAAGTGAGAAACAAAGTCAAATTCTCAGAGCAATGCACATATTTTTTTCGAATATTTCTTTGCCTGCGAGAGCACAACAAAAACAACAACACACAATCATAAACACAAACACTACTGCCAGCGCGCCTTCACAGACACACACACATTCCAACGTACTCGCACACTAGCACAGCTCAAATTAGTCGGAGGCAACAACAATAAACGCTGACTGTCGATTGTTATTTAAACACTGGAGCATTTCGCCTTCTTTCTTTTTCCATCTTTTCGAAAAAGCCACGCGACAAATGTAACAAATTGAAGGCGAATTAAACAAAAAACGGCAAGACAAATATGGCACAATTCCGAATGAAATAGCAGCAGAAACAAAAACAATTACAAAATCAAACACTTGAAGCGGCGCGGAGGAAAGAGATGGGAGAACGCAAAGACAATGCCAGCTGAGTGTACGTGGAAGCGGCGACTTTTCGATTTGTTTTCCTTCAATTTAACCAAAAATCTCATCACTTGTTAATTTTCCATTAAGTTTGTTTGATTTTATTGCAACGCAAATTGGCGCACTTTTTCCGTCGGCAGAAGCGTAAAGAACATAAATAAATATTTAAGACTGGAACGAAATCGCAGTTACCGGTGTTTACGTTAATTGTTGTTTTTAATTTTTTTACAATTAGCAACGGCGAAAGATATTGCCACCTACGGCCCGTTTATTTTATTGTTTAAAAGTAACACGCGGCGAGAGGCTCAAAAATGGGTAACAAATTTAAGGTATCTTAAAATTGGTGCCTCAGCGAAGAGCCATCGTCAGAAATTTCCGAAATTCACATGGCGCACGATCATGGTTTCAGTCTTAAATTCAAACTTGGCCATTAACAACAGTAACAAGTATTTTCGGCGCACAATATTTGAAAATCAGTACCATTGGTAACACCCACACGCCACGAGTTTTATTTTCAAACTAACCGAATGAATGGCATCAGGCAGTTTCGCCCAAACAACTTCTGCAGTGTTGAGACTTTAACTTATTTCAAGCAACAATTTATTTTGTTAAAAAATATAATATATACATATATGCGTGCTTAATTTAAAACTGTTTTCGCCACTCACTCATCAGCGATCTTTTTATTTTCAGTAAAATAAAATGGGGCAGACCAGAAAGTTTTTACAACTAAGAACTATTGAATTGTAAAGTAAGAGATAAATTGGTAGCATTTACTTTTTGACATATTATATCAAATAAATTAACAATAAAAAACGGAATTAACAACAAAATATTAAATTAATAAATTAATTAGAAAAGTAGTACTGAACACCGAACCATTTTTCCCCCTAAAATTATTTTTTTTTTGAAAATTCAGATGCTGGAAAAAATTTAGAATAAATAAAAATAGAATTTATTAAAATATTTATTTGGCTATTTTTAAATTTTTTAAAAATATTTTATATATAATATTTAATATTATAATATATTTATTTTTAATTGCTAAATTTGTATCTATATTTTCGAACTATCATCTCAAATAGTGCGGCCACCCAGGCGGATGATTGATATCAAAAGCTACGTCACGATCAAAGCAAAATACAAAAATATGTCATTGCAATGAGTGCGAGTGAGAGACAGTTAATTCCTGGGGCAAAGCTCTTTTCTCTTTCTAAAAGTTGCCAAAGTGACGTAAAACGAGTCAAAACGAAATGCCAAAAGTTGACGTCACTTTAAAAAGAGAAAAAGAGCTTTTCACCACTTTAAAAAATATTAATATTTCACCAATTTTTCTCTGCTATGGTGAATTCCGGATTCCGAGAGATCGGATTCAACTAAAATAGCTAAAAACATCTACAAATCAAAAATATAGTAGTCGGAGAACTGTTAAAATTCATTTGAAAGGTTTAAAATAGAAGGGGAAACAGTTTAACTCGCAAATAAAATAACAAAAAAAGGGCCTTAACAGCAAACTATTATTAAATAAATTAATAAATTAATTAGGAATATAATAATGTATACATTTGCAGTTTTATCTTGTTGTTCAGCATTTCTTTTTCCATATCTAGCTTATTTCAGCTTATTTTTGCTCAAGATCTAGCTTATACGGAGTGGTCATACCTGGCAACACAAGCGGCGAGAGATGTTTGAAACCAGTGAACTCAAACACGGGACGAACATGCTCAATCGAACAAGTCCTACGTTCACCTCTGCTGGCTATTATGTTTGTTTTGATATTAAAAAGACAAACATTTTCTTGTTTAAATTATATTTAATTAGATTTTAAAAATTAAAAAATAAAGTTACATACAGGTAATGAGAAGATTTTTGACGGAGCGCCATCTGGTACCGATTACCTCAATTTTTTTGGCACTAAATAAAAAAATGCATTACTCTGTTAATTTTAATAATTTTTTAATACAAAAAAATGTTTATAAAAAATTTATTTTGCCGTTTCTGCCCCCTCGGGCTCCATCGAATTTGGACATCAGCATCCATTCCATCGCCGATGGTGTGTCGCCTGCCGTGGCGTCATTTTAGCGTCGTATAAAAAGTATAAAGTGCCCAAAAATACGGAACCATAATACATTTTTAATTTAATTGTACTTTTATTATATTTTATTTAAGATAAGTGGGTGCCACCTTTTGACAGAATCAGGATTTCAAATCGAAAAAGGCGCCCACAAGCGGTTCGAAACCTCATCATTTCCGATAACGATAAGCATCTCAGCACAATCTCGTGGTTTTGTTACGTGCTAATTAGTGCATTAATGCCTACTTTAAAAAATCCCAATTGGGGCCAGTAAAGCAACAGCAAAACGCTACCATTTTATTTTTTTTTATATTAGTCTATTTTTAATAATATCTAGCTTTACAACTTAAAAAGATTTATGCATCCCGCTGTTTTTTAATAAAATAAATCGTTGTTGCCACAAATATGATAGGTCTTGCTTGAAATAAGTTAAACTTATAAAACTGCAGAGGTTGTTTAGGCTTCAGTCGTCTGACTGGAAACGATAATTCAGATTCTGTTTGAAAAATGCGCTAAATAAAATATCAAATAAAAATATGGCTATTTTGATATTTGGGCAAACAAAACTTCGTGATATGAGTATATCATCCTTTGAAAAATATCGATATATTGATGTTTTGATATATTATCAACAACCCTAAAAAAGAGAGCAGCTGATCGATCAAACAAAAAGAATTTACACAGGAATTGAAGGAAAAAAATGCGCTGCCTGTAGAAAAAGAAAGTAATTATTGATTAGCCCGCGAAATGGACAAAAATCTGGATGAGGTGAGTGGCCGCGACGTACTTTCCCCGATTACACACCCTAATCACTGTGGTTTTCCGCGTCGTCGCTGTTTTGGGCACACGCCCCCCTCCATCCTCCCTCAGGTCAAAGGCACCGTACAAAAGAAGTTCAATGAAATCCGGGCGGCTCTGCATATGCGCGAGAAGCTGCTGCTGCGGCAACTTGAGGTCATAGCCAACACCCGAAAGCAGCAGCAGCTGGTGAAGGAGAGCTCCAAGCCGGAGAAGGAGCAAGGAGCTGGCGTGAGGTTCGTAGCTGGCGAAGGAGGCGTCTACAACGACGATGACGACGAGGTGGAGGAGAAGCTGCTGACCGCCATTCGGAGCTACGGTCACTTCCTGCTGGACAACAGTGACATGCAGCTGGCGCTGCAAGACTACCGCACCACGGGCCTGCGGAATGAGGACTACATTGAGCCCCTCGACGACCATGAGACGATGTACAAGTGCCTGCAGGACGGGAATGTCGCCTACTACGATCTGGATGAGGACGGTGCCCCGCCAGAGGCCATTGTTGTGGACTTTTCGCGCAACCGAACTCTCGTCGAGGACAATGCCAAGCGGTCCCTCATAAATATCACACTGCAGGAGGCCAAGGAGCTGATACGGACGGCGAAGATCAAGAGGGAAACCTATGTGCCGCCATTGAATTTGGAGGAGTTGGACGATGAACTGGAGTCCTCCATTGCGGAGGCCGTCTCGAGTTTGGGTCGCGAAACCTCGGCCAAGTCCAAGGGCAGCGTCCAGGAGTCGCATAAGAAAACCCGAAAGCAGCGCTTCAAGCCAAAGATCACCATCAACAATTGCAATGGCACCATTAATCTGCGCAACATTGCCAGCCTCACCATCAACTGCGCCAACGAGGAGGCCGTGAGCGCGGAGATACCTCTGGCCAAGTCCGCCGATTCCAGCACCACCGAGCCATCCAACTCGAACTCCACACCCACTACCACCGCCTCCAGTTCGAACTACTCCAGCAACACCAGCTCCCGTTCGCAGTCGAAGAAGCAGAAGGCGGCCACCAAGAAGCAGGAGCGAGTTGAGCGAGAGCCCAGCTCGGAATCCACGCCGACGCCGAGTCAGAGCCAACGGTACGAGGAGACGGACATCCGCGACGTGACCTGTGACTTCTACAACCGTCTGCTCAACGAAATCAAGAAGAGCATGGTGGAGAAGCCGCGCCGAACATACCACCCGGTGGCCGCCGAGCCCGTTCAGGCTGCCGCCGCCGATTCCAGTTGCGACGCCAACTCCAATCCTCAGGAATCTGCGTCTTCCAAGCAGGAGCCAGTCTCCACCACTACCACCACAACCATTACGCAGAGCAGCCAGTCCGCGGGTCCCCAGCTACAGCCCGGCAAGCGGCTGATTCTGAAGAACTTCGAGAATCTGAAGATCATCCTGGAGGCCAACAGCGGCGACGAGGACTCCTTTCATCCGGTTCAAATTGAGCAATGGCTGGCCGAGATCATATCAGAGACGGACCTGGAGCCCATGCAGAACACGGACATCCTGGAGCACAGTCGCATCCACAGCAGCGAGAGTCCCTAAAAAGTGTGGAGACGCCGAAACAGAGATTCCAACCTAAACTATCCTTAATGCACTCAGTATTTGATCTTTTTTATGCTCGTAACTTAGCTTTAGTTTCCTTAATTGTTTTTAATTTTACGCTTTTTAATATTAACTTTTAGTTTTTAATTTAAGTTAATTTTAAACCAGATTCCCTGAAAGACAAACGTTTCCGTTTTTTACTTTTCAAAACTGAAACCAATTTGGCGGAAAGTTGAATTAAAGGGCTTTGCATTCCTTATTTTATGTAGAATCAAAATTGTTTAAAGTTTATTTTTCAATGAATTTAAACGATTAAGATTATTTTTGATTATAGGTAAGATTACCTGTGAAAATCTATTTAAACCTTAAGAAAATCGAGGTAAATGGTTTTGTAAACCAAACAGAAAGTTAAGCTTCCACTTTAATGATTCACTATCCAAAATCAACTTGAATTCCAACTCATTTTCCGCCAAATATCAACTCTATTGTTTCATTGTACTTAAAAGCATTTAATTTTGTGATCTTTTATCATTTCTTTCAAGACTTGAACTCGTACCAATTTAGCCAAGTAAGCATTCTCTTTTCGAGGCAGTGTGTTCAGCGCTCACCGTAGCCCCATTTGTAAATGCAATCGAAGAGTAGTCCACATATTAATTAAAGTGTTAATTGCCATTCACCTAAAAAAAAAAACAAACCTGGTTGCTTTCGCTGGAAGATCCGGTTGGACAGCTTGAATTTCGCCATGCAATTGATATTCGGAGTGTACTCTCTGGCTGGGGCCCATTAGACTTCCAAATCAAGACGATTTGATTGATAAGACCATTAAAATATACATTCTAGTTGTGTGTTTGTATATTTGCGGCAAATGGAGCGAGGCACTCGTAACTAAAAGCACTTAGTAATGGTGATTGAATAATAGAGTGGACCTCCTATAAGCTAGAACGTGTCATAATGATGCCTTAATTTCCTAAAGAGCATGAAAAATCAATGAAGATTTTATTAAGATTTTGCCAAAAATGATTCTAAATTTAAAAACATTCCTTGCAATGATGGTTCGAATAAATATCTATTATTATAGGTAAGGCAAACTATTAAGTACTTTGGTTATGAAATATAGTCAAACTTCCAGAAACCTTTAATCTTAAGCCTAAACTTTGCTAAAAGATTACACAGATCTGCAAAAAATGGGTTTTGTAAGTTGTTGGAAAACGAGATATTATTTCTAACGCAATTTTGTGCGTAGAATCCGGAATCCGAAAAGAAGACCAACAAAATTTCCCGTGCCCTGTACATAACCTCAAAAGTAGTGAAAAACAC